>JAVSBV010037911.1:0-11377 GCA_033117975.1 Parotocinclus spilosoma
GTGAAGGCCTGGTTAGCCGTAGCCCGGATGGTGAAGGCCTGGTTAGCCGTAGCCCGGATGGTGAAGGCCTGGTTAGCTGTGATACATGCCCAGGAGTTAGCCCATGGAGCAGTGGTGCAGGCCCAGGGAGCAGTGGTGTAGGCCCAGGGAGCAGTGGTGTAGGCCCAAGAGCCAATTCAGGGAGGAATGGTGGTAATCCAGGGATCTGTGGTACTAGCCTTGGGAGCAGTGGTAGCCCATGTGCTAGCCCAGGTAGCTGTAGCTCAGGTAGCCTAAGCAGCTGAGGAAATAGCCTATGTAGCTTCAGCTGTGGCCCAGTTAGCAGTGGTTGTGTGAAGGATTTACTTCACCAGCCAAAAGCAGTATTATGAACACCTGAATTGTTCCCAAGACTGATTTAGTTTTATCCAACTGCCCATGTTTACCTGGAGGTGAGGTTGGTCTAGCATGAACTGTGAAGACAGCATGCTGACTCTTTGCTGGGTGCAAGGTTTGATTGTCTCTTTTCCGCGGACATAGAAGACAAACAGATAGATAAAAACATACAAGGGTAACAAAGAAGCATGTTGATGGCAAAAGCTGATGCCTTTTGATGTTATTAAGGGAGCACCCTTTTGAGCTACTACAGCCATAAGTCTACTTTTAAGGTGTACACACAGAGCCTGCCACACTGTGTGTCACCTTGGCAGCCATCTTGAAAATTTCCTTTCCTTTCCTTTATATTAACAACACCTAGAAACATTGTCTGCTTCTCTGGGCCTGAGCTCATCTTAGATGGACTGACGAGTCCACATAAATATATATTTTTGAAATCATGGGCGACGTGTCTTCCAGGCCAAAGAGGAAAAGGACTGTTCGGATTGTTATCAGCACAAAGCCAGCATCTCAGATGGAGTGGGGGTGTGTTCGTGCCCATGGCAGGGGTAACCTGCACATCTGTAAAGGCACCATTAATGTTGAAAGATACATAAAGGTTTTGGAGCAACATATGCTGCCATCCAAGCAACGTCTTTTTCAGGGACATCCCTGTTTATTTCAGTGTACAATGCCAAGCAAAAAATTATACATCACTGAATATGCTTGTGCTGCTATAGGGAGACTTTTTCATGATCACCAAGTACTGCAGTCTTGCACATGAATCTTGCCTCTACATGAATGTGTTTTTTAAACCTCCCAGGATAAATCTTACTGCAGCTTTAGTTTTCACACACATTATATATGGTGCAAACAGGCAGGTGACTGCGTTTGTTTAGTTAAGAACACGGTTCATGTGATTAAGAGGACTTTTGAAAATATGAAATGCAAGTAAACAGGGACCAGGTACAAAGACTTGTGTGGTATTAATAAAATGTGTACGTTCAGATGTAAAAAGCTCTGTGTGCACAAAAAAATCTTAATGCATTAAATCGTGTGTAAGCGCAATCCCACGCACATTCTCTTTGATCATCACAATCAATGTGAAACAAATGCTCAAGCACGAGTATAACCCTGTTTCCTCCCTCAATATAACATGCCAATTAGTATAAATGGGCATTAGAATAGCCTAGTCATTAGGAAGAAACGAAGACGAACTTCCCCGAATGAGAGTTTAAGGTTATGTTCTCACAGGTATAGGCAAAAAAATACACAATTTTGTCGTTTATCCTCCGGGATAAACAACAAACGAAAAAGGAGTGTGTAAAGGTGGTGCAAGTCGGCAACGGGTTAGGGTCCGAACACTGCACTACACCTGAAATAAAATCAAAATGATCCTTACAGCCATGAAACCTTCCGTAAGAGACTAGCCAGGTAGAATCCTCCTCTCCCCTGCTGTAAATGATTAAGAATCTATAGACATGTCAATTACTACACTGAAAACGACATTCCCAAAGCCAGCTGAACCACTGTGAGAAGACAGCTTGTTTGCTTGAGCCCAGTGACATACTCTTGGCACTATAAGTACAGTCGATTCCGGTTAATGGGACCACTTCGGGATGCGATCGTTTTGGTCCTAATAACCGGCTGGTCCGATTAAACGAACATGCCCTGTCCGGGACGTGCTATGTAACATAATAAATGTTTATTAATATTTATTATTAGAATCCTCCTCTCCCCTGCTGTAAATGATTAAGAATCTATAGACATGTAAATTACTACACTGAAAACGACATTCCCAAAGCCAGCTGAACCACTGTGAGAAGACGTGCTATGTAACATAATAAATGTTTATTAAACCTTTATTGTGTGATTTACACGTATAGCGAACGTACAAACAAGAACTACTGTTGCTTACGAAGTTTGTTCAATGAAAAAAAAATTTGCTAACAAGTTTTTCGAAACGATCTACAATGCGAAGCATAATACTGTAAAAAAAAACAAGTTCTTACTAAACGTTTGAAGAACTTATCCAGTGTGATCTGACGCGTTCTCTTGACGAACTGCACTTAAACAAAATCAAAAAAGTGGTGGGTGTGTTCACCTTCCGCTGGTTTTGCTCTTGTCAGCACAATTTTTCAAATTTCCTGACTTTTGATAAAAGCAGAAATTCTCCCGGAGAGCACAAAAATCCTCCCATATCTCGTTGATCTGGTCCGATTAAGCGTAATTTTGGTCCAAATAAGCGAATAGCATTGCATGTATATAATAGGATTTGTTTCAGTACTTCAGGATTTGGTCCGAATAAGCGGCTGGTCCCATTAACCAATAGTCCAATTACCGGAACTGACTGTATATAAAATATAATATAAACACATTGTTAAAATGAAGATTTCATTACGTTTGCCTTGCTGAGTCATATTCTGAAATTGAACTCGTGGGCGAGCGTAAAAAACGATATGGCTATTACTTATTACCTAATAATAATTAAAATAAATAAATAAATGCACTTATAATTATTATTATTATTATTTTTATTATTAAGTCACAGTAAAGCATTGTTTTACTAATCTGCTGCACAGTTTCATTTCTTGTCTCTGTGCTTTGTGAACTTTGTGCGGCCGTTTGGAATATAGAAGCAATATAGAAGTAATCTTTCTTGTTTGTTTTTTTTAATGAAAAATATTATATGAAATCATGTTTATACTCTATAGGTATATAATATAATTATTACTATAATATATTATAGCTAATGAAATGCTTTTGTACTTACCCTTAAGTCCACACAGATGTCACAATGCGCAAGATGATGAATAATGACTTGAGTAATAAGAATAAATATTTTAATTTAATGCTTATAGTATTTAATTGCATTAATTTATTATTACATGATTAAAATCCTAATTATATAGCCAACAAATAATTCTGATTGGCCTATAGTAATAATGCAATTTGACCGCACAGACATATGACCAATGTGGTTTTATTTGAGTGTTGCCATGCCAACTTTTTTTTTCTGATTTGGGTTTGTAAAATTAAGGTTGTCAGAAGTTCATGTTGTGTACTGACTGTGGAAGGATAACTGGGTTGAGGTTACTGAATTGTAATGAATCCATTCTCAATTTCTTTTATGGTTGTGCTTCACTTATCATTCAAAGTTCTGGGAAGTGTACTACACTGCTCATAAAATATGAGAATATTTAATTATGGGCTATCTCATTTTGAAATACCCCCTATTTGTTCTGAGCAGTATAGATCAGTGTTCAAGCCTAGCTGTTGGGACCTTGTGTAAGGCACTTGGCCCACGACTGCTTAGACAGTACTTTGTAAGACATCACCATATTATTGAAAGCTTCCTTTCAACTGTGTTTAAAAATTTTGAAATTATAAAAAGGGGCAAATTATAAATAAATGCATGAAAATTAAAAATAACATGACATTCTGAGTCAGTGCAACATAGGCTTTACAGTCATGTCTCCCCACCCCCATTCAGTCATTTCTATATCTGATGCAAAAGCCTGCCAAGACAGCAGCGAGGAAACAAACTCCAGCAGAATTTAAATGGACCTGGATGAACCACAGAACTGGAAAAAAAAAAAAAAACACAGTTTCATGAGCATTCATCACTATATGCACTGTGTGTTGCGTTTCTCTCACACGCGTTCCTCAGTTTTGGTTTGGTTTTGTGGTCATCACGATGATGACCATGATCTCCAACACAAAAACCACAACAGGCAACCTCAGGAAGATGGTGCTCAATTTATCCGGGGATTTAGATAAAAGAAAGTCATGCAGCCTGAGGAGTGTGCAAGCCTTTAAAACTTAGAAAGAGGGGGAGGATACTAGACATCAAAAGCCTTCCACAGAGCAGAGAACAGTCGAAACATTATCTCTGAAAGCCAAATGTAGACCTTGATACAGTCGCAGCAAAAAAGAAAAGAGGCAGAAAGAGGCAAAGCCATGGGCTTAGAGGATATTATTTCTGCCTAATAAAGCGTAATCTAGCCTAATATGAGGCATCTGAAGGAACTGTATCAGGACTGTATTTTATTAGATTAATGAGCCATTTTAAGTTGATGCTTTTTAGATCATTTATGCTAGAAAAGCACCAACATCAACATGTGAGAACAAAACTCATTTTAAGTCAACCAATTTACAATTTACTAAACAAATCGTGAATAAAAACTGAATGCAATGATGTGGAGATGGCAAATGTCAATATTTTATTCGTAATCGAACATAGATGACAGATCAAAAGTTTAATCTGAGTAAATTAGTTAAGTTATCAGTAATCTGAGTTAAATCTGAGAGAAAAAATAAATAAAAATTTTAAAGGAAAAAATTTTGTTGCTTCAAAATTTCAGTGTCAACAAATCCCAAAAAAGTTGGCACCTCCACATCATTGCATTCAGTTTTTATTCACAATTGGTTTAGTGTCCCAACTTTTTTGGAATCCGGTTTGTACACTGGACATTACAAACAATAAATAGGGTTCCAGCACAATACAGGGCTTGGTAAGAGGTTGCTGTTGCAGTGTTAAAGTATGAACCCCCAGGGTTTAGTGATTTTATTGGATCAGGACCCTGTACCGTGATGCATATCACATCATGGAGTTCTTTCCAATACCCAACCCTATTTGGAATGCTAAAATTTACACAGCTTCCCTAATGCCACATATTTTAAAGTTTATTTAAAACCCCATAATAATAAAAAATAAATAAATAAAGGAATGTACTATTATGACCTGCTCTAGGCAAAAGCCATAACACGATGGATACATGGTATGATGGACCCGATACTGTTCAAATGCATCGATACACGCTGTTATAAGCAACATGCAAGATCAGCTAGATGAAACGGAGCCAACAAGTATATGCGAGCCAGTTTCTATAGATACAGGTTTGAGTGAATGTTTGGGACAACAAACATAGGAGTACTACTTACAAAAGGACAGGCATATACAGCCTGATATAAATAAGTAGCAGAAAATCATAAACACAAACGCAATTATCTTGCACAGATAAAGTCTCTAAACACATCAAGTACGTGAGCTAACAAGAAAGCGCCTGGCAAGGTAGTTGGATAACAAATGATAAAACAAATACACCAATGAATACTCACAGGTAAGATGAATGGTTATCTCATTATAATTGCACAGGTCTAGGATAGACTGGACAGTAAATTAACAGGTAGTTCATATTGTCGTCATGTTGGCTGCACAAAATAGGCAGGAATAAAGATCTGAGTAATTTAAACAAGCATCAATTGGAGCATCTCCGAAAGACAGACTGCTCAAAGTACCTATGCTTACCACCATCCGGGCTACGGCTAGCCAGGCCTTTACCATCCGGGCTACGGCTAGCCAGGCCTTTACCATCCGGGCTACGGCTAACTAAGCCTCTACCACAAAAAAGGAGAGAAATCCTGTTTTCAAAAAACATTGGACATCTAAGATTTTCCGCACACTTAATTAGGCAAAAACAATCTGGGATTCGCAAGCCAAACCAAAAAGCTTAAGCTTATCCACCACTGAAACTGCCTACAATAGGCACAGAAGCTTCAGAACTGGACTCTGGAGCAACTTGTATGGGATACAGTGTTAAGTATTTAGTTACAGAGTATTTAGATCTCTCGTTACACTTTAGCAACAGCAGTTTTATCTGTTTGTTTGTTTGTGTTTTACGCCATTTCAGCACATTAAGGCTATTTCTTGGCGGAACATAGGTTGTGTGATTTATATTGTTTTAACAAGTTTCCATACAATTTTTCAGGTTAATGTAATGTAAAAAGGTCAGTATTTTCTCTGGTGATGTCTCAGTTTTTGCAGACTGTTTTCTTGTAAGAATATTTTTTACTTGAGAGCGTGGTTACACATGCTTGGCAGATTGGTGCATCTTCCCCCGGTAATGAGGTGCTTGTGTGCAAGTGCGGTATGTCCAATTCGGCATCTGGTAATGACCGTTTGTTTTACCTGACCGTTCATTTTTGTAGAGTTTTTTCCAACTTTTTGTTCAATTTCAGTTTTATCTGAATGGCAAGTTGACCCTTCTATATTTCGAAAAAGCTTGATCAGGAATGGTCTTTGTGGAAGGATAAACAAGGAATTACTTTTCCAGAAGGGCGACAGGCTGAAAAGGCACATAAATACTTGAATGAGAATCAGTGGAAAAGATTATTATTCCATTATAAACCCAAGTTTAAAATTTTGGTCCGGTTGTGTTCTAAATGGTTATTATACCATTGCTATTTTTCCTGAGACTTTCACACAGTACTGTAAACATCCGTTTATCAGAGGAAGTGATGACACCGGGATGCACTCTGGGAAAAGACAGTTGAGTCTTTAGATTGCGCTGCTCTGAGCAATGATCTGTTAGAAAACCCTGTGCCTAAGCACTCCGATTTTAATTTATTCCATCTAATGAAACATTGTTGCAGACAAGGTAAACCGATTCATTCCAAATGGTATTCACAGATGGTAGTGGCCACACTACACACAGCAGTGGTTTGTGGAGTTACCTAAATTTAAAGCCAAATAAGCTTATGCGGGACGTGTAGGAACAACAAGTTGATAGGTACAAGACTTGAAGTTGAAGTGGGGCTCCATTGGCCTAGTGGGTTCAAATCCCACCTCTACCAAGCTGCCACAGTTAGGTCCTAAGGCCAGGCCCTTAACCCTTAAAACTGTAGGAGTTGTCAGTCGCTCTGCTAAATTCCATAAATGTAAATGTAAGACTTAAAGGATCTGCTGATAAATATTTGGTGGAGTCTGCTAAATCTGTGCCATTTTGATAACACATTGAGGATCAAAGGTCCTCTGAAAGAAGGCATTAGCTTTTCAATATTAATCAGTAGTCATCTCTATGAGCATTTCTGCTGTACTTGCCGAGAACAAAGCATTAAATCAGGCTCAATCCTGAGCAATATTGTCTTGACCATCAGAATAATGGCTACGTCAATACAAAGCAGTCAGCTTTCTTTCATCAGTCCTCACTAATGTACCTTGTTCACAAGCAACGAGTAGACTGAACAATTTGCTTGATTCAGCACATCTGGAAACACTTTAATGGCACACTGAACCAGTAATGAAGGAACTGTGGACATTACAGGGTGTGTGTGTGTGTGTGTGTGTGTGTGTGTGTGTGTGTGTGTGTGTGTGTGTGTGTGTGTGTGTGTGTGTGTGTGTGTTGTGCATACAACAGGTACTAATCAGACAGCACTCCTAAAATAACAGGTTTTTTAAGGTCATTTCATGAGAGGAAAACCTTGAAGCAATGCATTTTTACCCAAACAAGTGATAGTGGAGCAGCCTTAAACGTGATGTCATTGCAGAACTGGAGCAGCTATGAACATGTTATGCATGTGTAGGAATCCAGCCAGCATTTTTTAGCAACAGTTTCACAGTCCAGCACAGCCAACTTAATAAACACTTTTTTCCCCTCCCCAGAGTTTCAGTGCAGTGCCTGCTGCAAGCAGCATTGTTTTAATTCCAATTCTGGCTGGAAACCATGTTGCAAATGTTTGTTAGTAAAAGTAAAATGTAAAAACTGTTATTTGAACGTGGACTGCTGAACTCATTAGGATGCTCAGAGTAAGCGCTGATAAAATGTAGAGAAAGAATGAGAAGGGAGCTCCAAGTCTTCCCAGATGGCGTGTTTACGAGCACACGCAATGTTCCTGCTGTGCAGCAGTGCATTTGCCTCCACGCTCACAACAAAACTGGGTTACAGCTGACAGCAAACACTTTTGTTTAAAACAGTTTGCTAGTTCTAGTCAGTACTCGTTCCATGGTGCTACTCAATATCTGACATATATCTCATATACCGTGACTGTGGTAGCCTAGCGGGTAGGGCGCTGGACTCTGGACCTAAGGGTCCAGGATTCAAATATAACCTCTGCCAAGCTGCCCCAGTTGGGTCCTTAAGCAAGGCCCTTAACCCACTATTGCTTGAATTGTAAATTTGCAGGCGTTGTAAATCGCTCTGGATAGGGCATGTGCTAAATGAATATCTTAGTGTTTTCCACAAGTATGAAATAAGCTTGTGGAAGGGGGGGGGGGATAGCTTGGGTTACACATGGTGAAGCAGGCATGAGGTGAGCTCTGTTAAAGCACAGTTACTTACAACGCAGCAATTTGAGAGAATTCTGCACGATAATGATACTCAAATAATACTCAGCCACATACACGCACAACCGAGCAACACACCAGCCCTAACAACAGCAATGCCATAATTGCACAAGACCGCCAAAGTGAAATATCCTGCTCACAAAAATTAGGGGATATTTCAATAAGATATATTCCATAACAAAACATCCCCTAATTTTTGTGAGCAGTGTATAATGAATTCTACTAAAAATCTAACGACTATGAAAACATACGTTTCGAAATCCCAGGACTAAGTCTAGCTTTTCCCCAATTAAGCTGCCAATTCTGTACAACTCACCCTGCACATTTCTGACTGATAACATTAATATCTCTGTTTTACAAATTTATAATCACTAGCCAAATAAGAGACTCTAGCCATTGGAATCCTAGAGTTTTGTTAACGCCGGGAACTCACTCAAATTTTCTTCTGTTGGTGGAAGAGTGCGTCTTAGTATGGGTCTGCTTTATTAATCAGAAACATTGTACTTGCTAAATGTCAACTTCTTTGAAAATGTTAAACTTATCAATCAATATATTTGTGTTTGTCTGTATAAATGAACAGTTGTTGGGAAATTGTGCTTATGTTCCCAACTGCTATGACTGAAGGTCATAGTCTGAAGATGATGATGATTTGGAAGTGGTGTGCTGATTGAAAAGACCACTCACTCACCTCACTGCAACGTTTTACTGAATAAAATATAAGACAAATCACCAGTTTAATGACTATAAGTGGCATGTTTACATTATGCACCATATCTTTTTACTGATAAGCTTATGTTGAAGGCAATGACAGATGTTATGTTCTTATGCTTCTGCATGTCCCTGCCAATATCTCTGCACCCCTGTCTTTGGGAACCACTAGCTTAGAGTTTCTAATCTTGTCATGGTTTATGGATTGCTTTTTAGAGTGCTTTAGTCACACGCACTTAGAAAGATGGTTGCTCAAAACCACTGCACCAGTGTGATTCTTACACAGAAGACATCTTTGATCAGACACAAACATAAATCACAGTTTGTGTAAAGCTGTTTCTCAGTAAAAACCATGAGGGGAACATGATTTTTAGAGCCGGTGCCCAGCCAGCAGCACAGGGTGCAAGGCAACTCTAGGCATCAATCTATCAGTGCACACAGACTCACACACTGGGGGCACTTTAGAGACATCATTAACCTGACGCACACGTCTTTGGACTGAGGAAGGAAGCCGGACTAATTCCACGTGGCCCCAGGGAGGATATGCAGACTTCACACAGAAAGGACCCAGACTGCTCCACCTGGGGACTGAATCCAATGAGGTGACAGGGTTACTCACAGAGTCCCCCTACAGATGGGTTGTGTATATTAATTACCTTAATAACAAGGATAATACCATATCAAATTGGGCATGAACAGACCATAAACCAGTACTTCATTCCAGGAAAAAATGTGTTACTAGGAAAATCCCATCTTCATAGTCCCTACTTTTACGTCTGACAATTTTTAGTTTACTTTTCATTATAGGAACATTCCCCAAACGTTACAGCATGGGTTTCAATAACAGGGGATAATTGTACATGAAGACCTCAGTCATTAGCTGACAAGTTAAATTAGCACCTTGGGACAGGACTTTCCTATATTCTTAATTATTGTAAGTCTTAATAATTGTAAATATGACTATATGTTAAATGTATGCACAGTGGGTACAGACAGTTGGTATTTAGAATAAGTGGGAATTTTTAAGCATTAGAAATGAAGGTTAGTAAGAAAGAATTTAATGTTTAATATAAAACTCAACTAGCACAAAACTTTTCAAAATCTCCCAATTGTGCCCCCCTACCACAAGCATTAGTCAGTTGGTAATGTACAACAGTCCATCAGACACAGGGCTTGGCCTAGTCCATCCAGTTTTGAACATTATATATAATTTTTTATAGTTTGGTTAATATTATAGTTTGTTCCCTGCTGAGGTTAGGTTTTATTTGGAAAATTACCAAAATACCATACTACCAGCAGACACATTCTTAAAATAGAGCAAAAATAAATAAACAAATACATTTTTAAAAAAAATAACAGCAAGAAATACAAGATACTGGAAAGGCACACAATAATCAATGTAGTAAACAATTCTTTTGACTGACTTGGCATTTAAACCTGCCAATTGCCAAAGTCTATGGGACTGTGTTTATGCATGCAGTTACTCATTCGGCTGACAATTACAAGCGAGTTAAATTACAGCACATGCATCGTTTTACAGGTACTGCCAATGACAAAACTGCTACAAAACCAGCTTTACTCAAAAATGGGTACAAAATGGGTATAGGGTTTTTCCGTTCCTCCCGTCTATGTCTGCTCGTTTGAAGGGCCGAGGTCTTCGCCTTTGTAACAGAAAATAAAAATCTCAGATACACTGCTAACAAAATGTAGAGATATTTAAAAAATGAAATATCCCCTAATTTTGTGAACAGTGTATATGCATATACAGTTAAATCAGTTAATTGGACCATCGTTTAATGGGACCAGCCGCTTATTCTGACCAAATCCTAAATTACAGAAACAAATCCTATTATATACGTGTAATGTTATTCCCTTATTTGGACCAAAATTCTGCTTAATCAAACCAAAGAACGTTTACAGTATGTAATATCCGTGAAGAAACTCCGTCTCTGGCATCACTATCCGAAAACTCCCGGGTTTCTCCCCAGCCCTCTACTGCCACCTACAGGTCTTTGCCTAACATTTCCATTTACTAAAGAAAAGAAGCCACAAGTCACCACTTAGTCACAGCAAAAGCAAATCAGCGAATTATGGGAGGATTTTTAGGGTTCTACGGGAGAATTTATGCTTTTATCAAAGGTCAGGAATTCCGAAAAGTTGTGTTGACAAGAACAAAACCAGCGGGATGTG
>JAVSBV010037932.1:0-11377 GCA_033117975.1 Parotocinclus spilosoma
ATACATATATATATATATATATATATATATACATACATATATGTGTATATATATATATACGTATATATATATATATATACATATATATATAAAATCATTTCTTGTACTCTTTATTGGAATGCAATCCAAAACTACAGGAAATGTGTATGATACTGTGGCATCCACTTATACTTCAAAAGCAGCATCTGGTAGCTTATTCAGGATGCATCAAGTTGAGCCATTCTATAGTCTGAAGAAGCTTGATCAGTCTTTTTCCGAATTTAACAGCCAAGAAATCATGGGTCACGCTACATACTGAGTAAATTTGTTCTTATATCTATCCATCCATCCATTACCTTCTGCTTAATCCAAACGGGGTTGCTGGCCAGCCGGTGCCCACCCAGCAACTATGGGTTCAAGGGCTGGAACAACTCTAGATGGGGTGGCAATTCTATCGTAGGGCACACACACACACCCAGTAACACACTAAGGACCACTTTAGTGACACCAATTAACCTAACACGCATGTCTTTTGACTGTGGGAGAAAACCGGAGTAAACCCAGACAGATACAGAGAGGGCAGGCAGACTCCACACAGAAAGGACCTAGGCCGCGACATCCTGGGATTTAAGCCGGGATGAAATTCTTGCTGTGAGATTTCTGTAGTTATCCGATTATTTAAGTTGTCATGTAAACAGCATACTCGAATCTGGACATCAGATTAAGTATCCGGTAAAGAGAGATGGATTTTATCCCAGTCTATGCATGCAGGCAAGCTTAAATTACACGGTTGCCAGGTCTGTTTATTTCGAAAGACTTTACTTGAGCTCTTGCTCCATTGACTAGTGGCATTTTTTTCTGTACCAGGATCTGGCAACTCTGGAATTATTATTATTCTTTCTGTGAGATCACTGGCTTGTTGCATATTAGAAATCAAATTAAGGTTTCAAATGACCTGATTACACAAGTGCATGTAGACGTTGTCATATTACTGACAAAATCTGATTTTTCTGTAGGCTATTACATGCATGTGTACACACTCGGTTATTGACACACCTAGATGTAATAATTTGTAAAATCTCCCTGCCAATGAAACAGCACTTAGTCGTCTCCTATAAGATCTTATAAGGTTGTAGAATAAAGAGCAGAGGAATTCAAGACCATTCCACTTTACACAAGCTCCCTGATACCATAAACCTTAACGAGGTTCCCAGCACCTTTGTAGGGAAAACTTTGCAGACCCGACATCATACTTAACAGTGGGCATAGATTATTTGTAGTGTAGTCAACTCTGCTGCCAAAAAGCACAATCTTTTGTTTTATCGGAGTTCAGCAAACTCCAGGCACTTGCATTAGTGCTTAGGTGACAGGAAAGCCTTTTTCCTGGCAAGCCTTCCAAATAATCCGTTGGCATGCAGTTTTCTGGAGACCTTATGACCCCAATAAGCGTCTATCTTTTTGTAACTTTCCAGCAGTGATCCTTGGAAATTATTTTGTCTGTCTTACCATCCTCCTTACTGTGCGTGCGGGGAAAATAAACCTGGGTCCTCATCCAAGCACGTTTGTCACAGTTCCAGTCATTTTCTGGACAGGAAAAGAGTTTATGTCAGACTGAGCCAGAGAGCGAAGATGAATACAGATGACAAGAGCTTAGTGAACAAATGCTTGAACTCAGTGCGCTCTAAAAGTGCGTGTATGACTTATAGTATCTACGCTTTGTGAATGCCTTTCTGTTTGAACGTTTTGGACATCACGCTCACCATTAAAGACACTGTTTAAATAGCATACATGTGGCTTCTGTTTGATTGCTTAAAAAATGTTTAGATAGCAGAGGAACTGTGAGACCGGTGAGAAAAAGCAATCCGCTGGATGGGGCTAGATGGTGTGTGAGGGAGTGAGAAGGTTTTAAAAAGCATATTATTGGTAAGAACTTTTTCAAAGTACTCAATAACAGTGTTCAATTATTTGCTGTCTTTGACCGGTCAGCACAGTCATGGCTGTTCTAAACAGCAGGTGATCAGCAACGAAAAATATACGATGTCCAGTCAGGAGACCTTAAGACAAGTGAATCTCTGAATACAGTTTGTGTTAGGTATCGTTTTATTATGTGGCATTTAAAACTACAAACAAGAACGCAAATTAAAAATCTGACATTTTGGAAATATATGTATATATAAAGTGTAAATCACTTTATCCACGGTGTTCATATGGTACTGCTGCTGCTTGGTACAGTTCACACAAAAATGTGAGGATATTTTAAAATGAAAAATCTTATATTAAAAGTATATTACCCATAACTCTCTTCATGATTAAATCTGATAACTAAATAAGAGTCAGTGTGAAACAATAAAGATAATATAAAATTTCCACTACATTCCCCTAATGACATAACTCTTAATTTTTGTGAGCAGTGTGTGTTACATATGAAGGGTAAATCTTAGCCTTACGATGGATTGAAGCCCTGTCTAGGGCTGTTCCTGCCTTGTGCTCTAGACCTCTGACTGGGCATTGGCGCTCCTACAACCATGTCCAGGATAAAGTTGGATAAGACAGGGAGTGAGTGTGTGGGTAAATCACATATGCAATATATACAGCCCTACACCAAAGTTTAGGCACTTTTGGTCAAGTTACATTTTTTTCTAAATGAAAACAACATGATGTCTAAAACATAATGCATAATGAAGTTTACATAAGTTTTTTATGTTATCATGTGTCCGAGGCTGTTATATTAAAGTTTGCAGAAGTTTTGTGAACAAAATTCTTGTTCCTTAAACCTAATTATGATAATATCTATAATTATACAAGACTGAACCATTACTTCTGTGTGATGTAAAACTGATTGTGTATTACCCTGATTTTTTATTAATACAGATATTCAAGATGTTTAAGACCTTATGTATAGGATATGCATGGTTGGGCCAAAAATAGTGTATACACTGTATTACATAAAATTAGACAACAGCCCTTACACAACCTTCAGTTGTAGTGATTTTAATCACATTGAGAATTCACTTTTAACAAATTGACATCCTACAGTAAGCGCATTAATAATCAGATTCAAGTCCGATTAGACAATACACAGTTTTAAATGACACAGAAGTAAGGACTCTGTCTTGTACAATTATAGATATTACCAAAATAGTTTGGTTTAAGGAACAACAGAGACTGAGTAGATCCGTTTCCCTTGCATGACAAAATTTCCCATAATCTGCTCATGTATAAATTTATACATTGAAACGAGAGAGATGCTCTTTTGTCTTGCATGTGGATAAGTCTTGGCACCTTTGTCAACATTTTTCATTAATGTTAATGAATACGTTCAGTAATTTATACCTTATGTATAGCATATGTATGCTTGGGTCCAAAAACGTGGTTGAATAGTGAATACACCGTATTAGATAAAATAAGGAAAAATAGAAAAATGTGTGTGTGTATATTTTTTTCTCTATTTTTCTATGTAAATCTTAAATACAATAAAACTCTGGCATATGATTGTATGTATGAAAACATTCACATACGTGAGCATCTCTCTCCTGTACTCTTTCATAAACTTAACTACATAGTTAGATTATGGATATTTTATTGTGTGATTTAAAACTGTTTTATCCTGATCTTGCTTTCAAAGCTTAACAGTTTTTCTGCTTTGCTGTCTAATATTTTTTTCTAATCTAATATTTATTATTATATCTATATATCTATATAATGTAGTCACTATTCAGCCATTTTTTAGCAAACCATGCATATGCTACACAAAGTCTAATTTCATTAAGACCTCATAAATTAAGAACAGTCTAAAAATCTTATACACATACAAAACCAAAGTAGCCAGGCAACAGAGAACGATAACAGGGCATATTTTCTTGGTCCTATAGGTAAATCTGCGACTGTAGAGAAATATACAAGAAGATTTTTCTTCAAAATGTTCTTTGAAAATATTACACAGTTTTCTCTGACAAAATCATCAGTTCTATAATTATACAGCAGACAAAGAAACAAAAGTTTCTTGTAGAGTAATGTTTATATAGCCTCTACAATCTGTTTCTTTTTCAATCGGTTTCTTTTTCATGCAGCTGTGTTGCTTGTTACAAAATCATGTGCAGAAGCACTGCAGATCGAGTAATGTCCAAAAGGGAAAAAGAAATCACGTTTAACTACACAAACTGCATCACATTACTGTTAATTCTCTTAAAATTGTCTTGGCTCTAATAGGAAAATGTGGTTTTATTTTGCTTTTTTGTAAAGGAAGTCTGAATTGTCTGAGCCTAAGCTATGTAAGTTTATGTATGTGGACATGCAGCCCTAATTTCATGTGGGTTTTATTCTTCTCCATTCAGTGCGCCAAGGTTCTTGACATCAGAAATATGCAGAAGCAAAACAATTTTAATTGGATCTCAAACCACAAGCAGCACAAATCAAATTTCTTGGCATTTCCAACCGAGCAGGGAAGATTTGCAGTCGGATGGTAACACGGGCACATAAAGTCCAGCGTTTAATGATTCAAGCCTACATTTCTCAACATGTGACTCAGTTAAACCAGTTTCATCGTTTTTTAAACTCACACACACACTACTTTTTGGATTCATACTTTTTTCAAGAAGAATATGGATGGATAAAGAGAGTTGAAGTATGTCATTTTTCCTAACTGCACCACTACACATTGCTAGTCCAGTCTGGGGTTCAAACCCAGGTCCTCAGGAACGACTGGTTCCAGTAGCTGGCTTTTACCTCCAAGCCACGGGTGAAACAATGCTACTGCAGTCTGGTCAACCTAATGTCATTCAATCTCTTGTAACTTCAGCACAGTCTATGTTGAGGAATCAGTGTGAGGGAAGAGTTCAAGTTTCATGTGCCAAGTCCAGCTGCAGGAAGATTTACAGCTTCACAGATCACCAGAGAAACCTGAAATAGTTTAGTTGAGAACATGGCATGGTTAGTTGCATCTAGAATGTGTCCTACTTTATAAAACTGTGTGTACTTTGTCCATGAAGCTGTGCTACTTGAGACAAACTGCCCTTATTTAAAAAAAACTTGAACTAGAACACTTAATTAGTAAATCTGAATCACATGTTTATAAACCCTCATAGATTAGTTAGGTAATTGGGCCTGTGCTGTTGTTATAGCAATCGCGGAGGAAACACGCAGCAATGCTGCTGAAGTCTGAACAAAATAATTATATTTGATCTCTTGTAATTTCAATACAGACTGATTTAAGAAATCGGGTTCCAATTTCATGTGCCAAATCCACATCCAGGAAAGTTCTGGTCTTCGCTGATTACCAGAGCCACCCAGAAGAGTTGCAAACTAAACTCATTCCACAGTCCATATTCACAGAACAGAATGTTGATCAGGTGCTCACCTCAGTGACCTGACTCTTTTTGTCTCCACTGGCAACTTTTCAGCTCGGCATTCTTATTGGACCTGTGTGTGTGTGTGTGAGCTCATATTTCTAGTCTAATGCATGCCCTCGAGGCAGTCAATTTCATGCTCAGTCCTTCACACAATGGCAGTCTTCTGTCTTTACCTTATATCTTGTTCACTAAGCGTTCAGCGCTTTCCGAAATCCTGGCCAGTGCATGAGGGTGTTGTGTCTGTGTCCGTGTGTGAATGGATACTTGCATAAAATGTTTTCCATCATGGAACCTGAGTTAAATGTATCTAAGTATTGCATGTTGCCAACACTGGGAATCTGCAAGAATGGCTTCTGCTGCTGTTTTTTGTTCACATACTGAGTTCTGGGGAGGGCTTTACATGAGCAATGCTTGGCTGCTGTTTGGAGGCTTGCAAATAGGATTTGAAAATTATGGGAGGGTGTGGTGAAATGGGCAGCATTCACAGAATTTGATGAGAAAGATTTAATTAAAAACAGAGAAAGTGAAACAAAGTAGTTAAGCTGTACCAAAATAGCTTTATTCAGATTAGTTCTCATGGAGCATCGGAATCTGGGGTTTAAAGCTGTATGATTTATGTAATTAGACATTATACTGAAGGTTGTGTAATATTTTTAAAGTCTAAGTTTATATTGTAGTATTTTAAATCCTATTTGCTTACACTGTTAAGATTTGTGACACTATGACAGTAGTGTACTTTTGTATTTAAATAAATTACTGTTTATGTGAAAACTGATCAATTCCACCACCGCTAAAAGCAGCACAACTATGTTACCTTAAATACATAACTTTATATAAAATAATGAAAAATCTAATAAACTAATTTCACTGTTGTCAGGATGATGGGAACCAGGAATAGCCCAGTAGGTACATCACCCTACATGGATCCCTTTGACCCTTTTTTCTTTCCACAGCAGGCTATACATCACCTCCAGGGCTATTCTTCACTTACCTTGTCGGACAGTTCCTGTTCCTGGCTCCTGTTGTTTTTGTCACTCCTGTTCCTGTTTTGTTCATGGTCCTGTGTCTTGTGAGATATTTTCAGTTTCATGTGCTGTGTTTAATGGAAATCCAATAGAAAAATTTTGCACACTGTTTTAACTATTCATTATATTTAGACATTTGTTCAGTTCAATCTTTTTATATAAAGCACCAGACTAAAAGTCCCTTTTCATTATATCTGAATGTAAGGTCTGAGCGAATGAATGATCGTCTGAGGATCATTTGAATAGCAACACTAGCCCTTCATTGGCCTGGAATCCCTAATCACAACCCTGTGTTTTCCAGGGATATGCTTCAGACCTCCCCATGACCCTGACCAGAAATAGTGGAGTAAAAAAATGAAATAATCTTTTAAAAATTCAAAAGACATGCCATATCATCGACCTAGACACAATTACTGAATTTTTAATCAAATAAAACAAATAAAAAAATATAAATCAAAAAATACAAATTTTAAATATTGTATTCATGTGGTTAGGGAATTATTCTATTTTCTGAAGTCATAAATATGTCTAATGTACTAACATAATCATCAAATTTACAGTAATAGAGAATAACCACATTTCATTGGATATACAGGAAAACCCTACTGCTTATTAAAACAGTAGAGTTTGAGAGCATGCCTCAAAATAAAGTAGTGGAATAGATATTTAGACTCATTTCTGAACACACCTCTCTCAAATGTACAGTTGAGTCCCAAAGTCCAAGAACTGCTCCATCCTCTTTGGTCTTAAAGTAGTTGTTGCAAAGCTTTGAGGTGTGTTTTGGGTCATTATCTTGCTGCCGTATGATTCCCTCTTCACAAAAAAAACTAAGCAGAGGTTATACTCACCCTCACCAAGCAATACTTACATAATTAAACCCTTCTGCTTTTAACAAAATATAAAATTTAAATTCATCAGGGTTTAAATAGGGTTATTATTGTAGTTCCAGGGTGGATGAAGGAAGCACAAAGTAGATGAATATTTTGCTCATAGTGCAATCCTTATTAAACAACCAACATCACAAACAGAATGATCAACCATAATAAGAAATATTTATCAGCCACTGTGACAGAAAGACCACGAAAACCACAAAGACCACAAAAACACTCCTCAGGAACCTGAACCCACCCTCACATACAGTTTGCCAGCTCACGGGAGGTGCATGTAATCTCCCTCAAATGCAACAAATACATATAAATCACATTAATTAACACACATTAATAAATCAATTTCTAAATGTAAGTAACTGCATTGAGAGCCGCATAAAACAGCAAACACATAAAAACGTTACAACACGTTTTAAAGATTTGTACGCAAATTGTTGTGCTGATTTAGTGATTTGTGATGGAAAAACACTTGTTTTAAATCACAGAAAAAAAAAAAAAAAGTGAAATATATTTCGCAAGCGGCAACAGATTTTTGGTCCTGACTATATATATGCAGGTTGTGCAAATTGCACGTTGCCATGGATCCCACGCCTTTGGAATCGTATACAAGTACAAGTCTACATCACACGCAAAGGTGTATTGTGGCCAAATTGTGCATAAAAATGAGCACAAAAGACTAAAAGCTTCTACAATGCTCTTGCGGCTTAAAAGATTGCAGCACCCAAACAATTAGTGGGAAGTCTCTCACAACTTGTTCACCTTATTAAAAGGAATGAAGAAACTGCATGAAACTAAAGCTGAAGGCTTGAGGTTTGAATAGTTTGTCTACAAGATTGAGATCTTTAGACTGGTTTGACACGACTTTCATGAGTTTGACATGGTTTGTTTATTGTTCTACATGAATAATTAAGTTGTCATTTCTTGCTGTAACACATTGTAATATTTTACCATGCATTTAAACATACACTGCTCACAAAAATAAGGGGATATTTTATTACAAAATGAGCAGAATATTACAATGATATCTATATGGAATATACCTTTGTTGGATATGTTTAGCACACACATACTAAAAAGGAAAGCTCTGTCTCTGCTTTTGCGAAAATGTTGATATGCTCACATCTGTTCGCTTTTAGACCATGCAGCAACTGCCATGAAATGCATTACTCATGCGTGAGACACACACACACAAACACACAGAGGGAGAGAGAGAGAGAGAGAGAGAGACGGGCCAAGACCAGGGACATAGTTCACATAGTACAGTATATTTCTAGAAAGTCCAGTGACGTCTATCAGCCTAATGGAAATCACTTTCTTGACTTTTTGTGTGAACTTGTGAGTGTGTGTGGGTTTGCTCCCCATCAATAATCCCTCCAAACATCCAGTCAAGTACAGACACCCACTCATCCACACAAAGTCATAGAAAGCTGGAATCCCCCTGGAACAACAGACAGAGGACGGTAATTTAACTCCTGCCCGCTGATGCCATGACGCAGAACAAGCCGATCCACCCAAACTCTTTAAAGGAATACTCAGAGATTTTCAACACAACCGTCTTCCTATGTGGTATATAGAGGTTGCCACAGATATTTATTTCAAATGCAGAGACTACAAAGGAAAAACTAATATATATATAATTCACATCTGAATGACAGAAAACTTTCTGGTTTTACTTTTTTTACTTTTTTTTATATACAGTGCTTTAAAAGGACTGTATATTGGTATTCCTCATACTCCTTCTCATTGTCATTCTTAGCACACATGAGGCCAAACGCATTGCAACACAAACACACGTGTTCAGCAATGAGACACAGCCACACATGTTCAAAACCCACATGAAGCCAAAAGTATTAGGACACAAATTGACATATTGCAAGCACAGTTCCAGATCTCATTTCCTAGTTTGTTTTTTTTACCTCAAATATTAAAGCTAATAGATTTTAAAGCAAACGGATGTTGATCGCTTCGTTAAACAGTGCATAGCCAATAACACAGTTATGTTAGCAGACTTTACATCCATACATGTTAACTTGCTCAGCGGATATTCAAATATGATGAAAAATTGAGGCTAATTTCTGGTGAAAATGTGCAGATATTCTTTTTTAAATACATGCTTCATGGGACATCCCTAAATACTTTGTGTTATTGAACCAGGTGATACAAATACACTGGTCACAATTAGGGGCTTAGGCAATAGGTCAAAATGAATACATAGAGGATCCCACATAAACTGCTGGACCATCTGATACTGTCCATGCTCCATCACTGTCAGTGTTTTTGCAGTCATGGGTGACCATACACCTACTGAACAGTCATTATAGGGGCACTCTCATCCAGTTTGACATGCTTCTGTTCACCCCCATGAATATCTCACTTGATACTCAATCACCATAACTGAGTTTGCATTTTATTTGTGTAATCAAACATCTTTCTCTGAAGTTTCTGATTATCTTGTTTAATGAAAAAATCAAATGCTTCTATTTAATTGCATCATATTTATTTCGAAATATCCCCTCATTTTTGTGTATTTTGTGATTTCTTGGAATGGACACATCAGATTTAGTGCAAGATTTGTTTGAGAATTGTAATTCTTCTGATGATGTCATGCATCGCATATTTACCCCACAAACTCAGGCAGTACCAAAGGGATCTCTGAATGTGTACTGACTTGCTGCCTACAGCGAAGATTAATCCATGTCGGGGTGAATAACTAAATACTGTATTCCTGCGTTCGAACAGTTTTATCAAAGAGGTCACATACAGCTGATTTTTTTAAGTGCAAAGATATAAATGAAAAAACAACGAGTGTTACATTCGAAGCATAAAGGTGTAAGAATGCTGTAATTTTTGGTGCTTTGATTGATTGAATGATTACTAATATTATATGTTATCACTATTGTACAACTTTTTGTCAATATTTGAATTGCGATTGTCTATTGACTTCCCTCTTGCAGCTAGTTTTCATACAAATGACTTAAAAATACATAAATCAACCAGGTGTGTGATGCATACAGCAGCTTTGGCTGAAGTAAAAGTTTTAGTTGTATATTTTACTAGAAGTAGAAGATAATTACATCTTACATCTTACTACTTAAAGTTAAAAGTGAAAGTAGTTCTTGAAGCCTTAACATTTTTTAAAATCAGGATGTATTTTACTGAGATAAGAGGAACAGATCTATGACACCAAAGCTACACAATGGGTTGTACTACAGCCACATAAAGCTACAAAAATCATAACAATTACAATTTCATCTTTTGCTAACCATGGCAACAACAAAATCAAAAAAAATTCAGACATCAAGAAACAAAATATAAAATTTGTGGATTTTAAAAATAAATGCTGATAAATTGTTCATAATTAGATATGGCAATATTCAGTAATGCACTAAATCATGAAATCTAACCCTAAACAGTAAATATAACCAACACTTTTAAACAATGTCATTGCATTTCAGTCGAACAAACTTCCTCCAGGAAACCCGGTTCTGCCTCCAAAGACACATGCTAGATGGTGGTTCTGCTTCTCTGATTTACATCTAGGTGTGATTAAATAACTGTGTGATTTCCTGTGATAACTAGTGCCCTGTCCTTGACATACTCCCCTCCTACACCCAGTTTCACAAGAAGGAATGAAGACGAGTGAGTAAATGTGAATCCACTTACTCCAGCTACTCTGTGTATTTAGTGCACAACTGAAACACAATCTGCTTGTTGACTGATTCTATTTTTTCCTGCAGCACGGATAAGATGCCATTGTTACCCTCTTGGTAGTTTAAAATTTCATGAAGATGTGTATCTGCAAGCCTTATGCAGCTAGTTAGTAGGGTAGCTACGTATTCGCATTACAGCAAAATGTCTATTAAGATTTGGGAAAATAAAAAATGGATGAATGGCATGAACAGGCATGTTTAAGAAGTTCCAAAATGGTGTCTATGCTTTGTAGCAGCAGTCCTTTATTGTCTCGGTTCTCCCCATTTGTCTGTCTTCTCCCTCCCTCCCTGTCTTCGCTCTGATGAAAGAGAGCAATGCAATGAATGAGTCAGCGGACAAGTGTCGCGACTGCTGGGGTGTGTGTGTGTGTGTGTGTGTGTGTGTGTGTGTGCATGTGTGTGTGAAGTTTATATATCATTGTGAGGAC
>JAVSBV010037943.1:0-11377 GCA_033117975.1 Parotocinclus spilosoma
ACGAGAGTGATGTATGGTGTGTTAAGTAAAGAGAACGTTCCATTACTTCAGCGTGTTGCTTGATTATTTAACAGTTATAAACACTACAATAGTGTCTTTACTAAGCGGTTTTGTGTTCGCTGTTTGTGAAAATTTCATTATAGACTGAATTCATTCAAGCCCTACACTGCCACTCAAATGTTCTGCAAGTTTTACGGCTAAAATAGTGTATAAATACTTAAATAAATATAGCGTCTCTACTTTACGGATTTTCAATAATTGCGGGTGGTCCTGAAACGTAAGCACCGTGATAATAGAGGGAACACTGTACTCTTGTTCTGAAAACCAGAAAAACTGTCATCATGAATAATATAGGTCTAACTACAACCAAAACCAAAGATCTCTGATGTTACTGATTTGTCTTAATGGTTTAAGACAGAGAATGCCTTTCTGTATTCTATGAAATAAAACAAAACTTTTCATTCAACAAAGCAAGACAATGTAGCCATCATAGTCAGTTTTTCCATCTTCCAGCCACATTTTGTAGTACTGTACAAAGCGTATAATGCCGAACAACATTGTTAGGCTAAGTTACCTCATTCTAAAATGATCTGCATTTTATAATTATGTGTTGTATTTATTAAACTATATATTTTGTTATAGGTGCTATTGTTAGTAGGAGATATACAACTGGGTAAAAACTGGATATGGATGGAGGAAATTGTGTGGACATGCATAAGCTAAGCCCTTCTATCACCAGCATCCATATTTCTACTATAATGGGCAACTTATTGTTATAGAAAATAATGTGTATGACCATAGCATAGTGAAAACTATGCCATTCCAATCTTCCAGTTTCCTCCTTAAGTGATTATGTTCATGTTGCAGATAAAAAGTGTGTCAGATTTGATTTACTGCTCAAATCCATTTTTCAAATAGGTTGTTTACATTTTTTCTAAAATGTGGCATGTATCCAAAACTAGCTCTTGTACTAACTAACATGCACACTAAGAACACTAAGCAACCTGTCACATCAACCTAGACTAGCTAAGTGAGGTGTAGCTTGTGATAACCTAAAGCTGATGTTCATGTGCTGTAAATGGCAACTCTAAATTAACAGACATAAGGGGGACAACAAGGCAAAAACAGGCAAAGGTTTGGATGACCTTGTATGGACAGAACTGAGCAGAGCCTCTAGTGGTGGGACTGTGATTTGCATGGGTTTAAAGACACAAAGTTCCTTAAAAAAATAAGATTTTCATACTTATTTGAAGCATCCATACAAGCAAATTTCTTCAAGATTTTTGGGGTGGAGGGGTGGAGGATGATGTGTTGAATTCTTCAGCTGTTTGAGACTTTAATCCACTGTTAATAATTTTATGTCTCATCTAACCATCATCTGCTCCTGTGTATAAATGTTGTGCATTAATTTCACTAAATAAAAAGCTGCAATAAAGTTTCGTGCAAACTTGACATAGTCTAATGCAATATACTGTGCACCCTGGTAAATGTAATTGCCTTAAGGTTTGCTTTAATGTATAGGTATTCTTTCATAGTTATAATATTGTATATATCAATATCTACACGGTTTACAAACATTATAGGATATTTCATTTTGAAGTATAAAGTATATATAAAAGGTCTTTATCAATTGTTTGTCTTTTCTGTCATATGGCACACTTTTTTGTTGCTACAGACTATACTACAGCTATATTGTGAAATGTTTTTCCTATAGAGCCGGTGACCCTGAAACAAACAATATTGCCAATATAAAGCATGTTTAGGTGACAGCTAACAGCTCTTCAGTGAAGAATTGATTAAAACTAACAAGCGCTAGGCAATGTGTAGTTTATTTATTAGCAATGCTGTGAAGATGATGAAGGAATCTCCACTGAAAGTCATATAAAAAAAGATGTATTACAAAGACAAACAGCATCATATCAAGCACCTAGGATTGCTTGAGATAGGACACAAAGCCAATGGGAAACTCCTCCAGCATATCGGCTAAAACCATCTTTGTATAGGTTAGTCATGGAGCTAAACACAAGGTTTTTATGTATAATGATCTTATCTATCTGGTAATAAGGAAGCCCATCTCCTGTGAGACCAGGGACTGTATCCTAATCATGTAACCTTAATCGTTCCAAACCCACAGAAACAGGAATTATATGTGGAATGAAGGTCCCTAATCTAACCATTTAACCTAATCATTCCAAAGCCATTGAAACAGGAATCATATATGGAGCTTCAGACACTACAAATGCAACCTCAGTTGCCGTTGCCAGCTCATGTGGCTAATTTGTTAGTCACTATCTGTGACTAATAGTTGCATATATTAAATTGTGTTTTTTTAAATTCTCCATAATACTTTAAAGCATCTCTAAATACAATAATAATATATAATAATAATAATAATAATAATAATATTAATACAATGTAAATGCTTTGTAAATAGTTGTAATATTGTATTGTTTAGGCAGGGAATAGTAACAAATAAACAGATAAGGAAAGAGCAAACAAATGCTCAAAAAATTTTTGCTTCTTTTGTCAAAATGTTTTGCTTCATAAAACAGTAGTTGAATCTGTGGATGGGGAACTGTTGGATAAATAATAATTTTGCAATTTTAGTGCATGCAATTAACAACATATTGAAAACAATATGTGGAACAAATGAAAACTGGCATGTGCAAAAGGTTATATTTCTAGATGATCAATAGTGTAGTAGAGCCTCGGATCTTAATTGTCTTTCTTCACGCTTTGATGGGCGGAAAAGTGGCTCGGTGGGTAGCACTGCCACATCACAGCAAGTAGGTCCTGGGAATACTGGAATCCTGATGCACGCCTGTGTTACCAGCAAGCACCTCATCACACATAGGTGATGTCTGTACTTTGTGATGCTGGACTTACCAACCCATCAGAGACCCTTAAAACTCAGCACTTCTTGAAATGGGGGGTAGTTTGGTCATGACGTGCTGACCAGAGGTGTCACCACATTTTAAAAAGTCAGAAATGAGTCCTTGTTTAATTAATAACAAGTTAAATTAAAAGACTTCTGGTTTGCACTTAGTAGATTATGTTGGCACGTTACTGTAACTGAAAAAATGGACCAAGTGCTTTGACTAATCTCAGGGTATTAGGTGATCCTTGCAGCAGCTTTGTTCAATGGTTCTCACATATGAAGAGTTGGACTGATTGAACTTCTGAAAATGTCTCCTTAACTGATTCTTAAACTCTTGTTGAGTCTCTCCCACGCCCTCACTCTCTCCATCCAGGGCATCCTTGACATATAGGTATTTTATTTATATGCATTTGATCAACCACCAATTGGAAGTTCCACTGAAGAATTCATTAACAGATGCGATTTGTACTTGAAAATGGAATCACAGCCTGTGCCTTTTGACAAGAAGTGTAATGCTTTGCATAAGAGGCACAGAGTTCATAAATACATCTCACACCCACGCTCATGCATCATGGTTCATTTATGTGAAAAAGCCAATCTTAATCCAGAAACATTTGCTGGTTTAATGAAATTGCTGACATAGAGCAAGGATTTTTGGTATATCATTTGGTCTGGATAAATCTTGAAACCCATTCCAAAGACTTTATTTCAGTTATTTTAATATTAAGCATGTTTTGAAAACATAAGACAGCATCTTGACAAGAGCCATTCCAACAATGAACTAAGACTGATCCTCCGCGCCAATTCAATCATAGCCCTTCGCCTTAGAGGTCCATGGTCTGTCTCTAAAATCTAGGGCAAAAAAATGTTGATAGAAGATCTATTGGATTTCTTCATTAGTCTGTCCTTTCACACAGCTACCTGCATGTAATACCTCTGAGACAGCCACCACATCTTTTCAAACTAAAGCTCATGCAGCCTTGTGCTAGTGAGGGCAGAGGCAGAAGTGAATAGAGGAGGCCAGGGCAAACAGGGATACACAATCACAGCTAAGACATGAGCAGACAGGCAAACAGGTAAACAAATCCAAAACACATGGGGAGCGTATAAATCCCAAACCAGTAGCAGTAAGTCAAAAGCCACACTACTTGTACAGAATGATAGCTCAGAGACACAGTAACGGATCTGAAACTTCAAAGTCAGAGAGTGAGCAGAATATTTAAATAAGTACAGGAATAAACTTCAAATGAGTGACAGGTGAGGGTGGAAGAATGAAGGCGAATCAGAGCATGCAAGGCTCATGACGTGTGTATGCTGATTTTTTTTTATTTATGAAAAGCTGATTGATTATAGAGAAAACACCTTCACTTGGACCCTAGGACAGGTGTCAGGGTTCATACCCAAATTCACACCAAGAAATATTACAATTAATATGACCAGAGTATTTTTTTAATTTTATTTTCTTTTGCAACCCCAGTCTGCTACCACAGGCCCGATACCAGAATCCCAGCCTCCTGGACCTAAAGGCTCTCTGAAACTTGGAATGTGGTATTCTCTGGCAAGGTGACAGAGAAACAAAGGGCACCATAACTCAACCTTTAACCTGTACACTGCTGACAGGGAGTTCCCCATCAAACACAGGCAGAACCATACACATCTTGACAGGCATCAACCAGCAAGGGAGCCAGTACATTGGGCACAGGCATGGTCCAGGAACTCCTGCTGGATTAAAACTGCTGGCCTTGTCATTAAACAAAGAAACAACTCAAACCTTGACATACTAACCTCTCCTGACCAGGAGCGTAATATGAACTAGGGAAGGTCAGCATTGGGAACCAGTTCTCTACCAAAATCCACTTTGGTTCGTATGGTGCTCCTGGCAAAATAAGGTTTTTCAGTTAGTGCTGTCACCTCATGGGCCTGCAAATCTAACCACGGCACCACCGTGCCAACCCGCATATTTAAGTCATAGCCGCGAAAGTGATATCCATGAAAAACTCTGTGTATTCAGAACACACCCTCATCTAGAGTGACTTAAAGTTCATTGAGGTCTGTTGCTAGAATATTAACACAAGACCTTTTGATTAGCAGTCCAGACGCTTTACAACTGAACTATATTCCTATTGAACCCTACACCTCAAAGGATTATGAAGTTCAAAATATGTATAAAACTACAGACTAGAAGCTTTTAAATAGAAAGTTGTAACAGACAAAAAAAACACACACAAAAAAACCCCATAAACACGCACATACATGCGCAAACACACATATGCAAAAAACTCTGATTTCAAAGCGACATGAGTAAACCATTATCATACACATTATTACTACCCTAACATTTGTCACAATGCTCAATCTCATGACTAACATTATTATTATTCTTTCAACCTCACCTGTAAGCCTGACCTTCAGCCTCTGCTCCTCCTCCTCTTCCTCTTGCTCTAACTCTTCCAGCCTTTCCTCCACCCTCCTCTCCTGCTCTGCCTCCTCCAGCCTCTCCTCCTGTATCTAAATCTAGATCGCTACTATCTCTACAACACAAAAATATATTGTTGCATAACATATGAACAGTGGGACAATTTGCAACAAAAAAGACTTACGGTATGGTTAAAGATAAAAGAAAAAACTCAGTTTCACAATTATGTGTAAAAAATCAAATGATGTATAAAATCACATATGTAATCTGAGGTTTTATTGTATTTTTCCCACAAACATGAATTGTTTGTGTTTTTTTTTAAACCACTGCTGCCTTTCAACACAAAAATTACTACTCCCACCACCACCACTACTACTACTACTACTACTACTACTACTACTAATAATAATAATAATAATAATAAGTGAAAGGTGGCCAAGATGTCAGTGTTGTTGGGATCAGGTGTTGGAAGCCAGTTTGAACAGGTGGGTTTTGAGTTTGTTTCTGAAGGAGTGGAGTGAATCTGAGTTTACGAAGGGAAGGAATTCCAGAGTATCGGGGTGTAATGTGTTAATGTGTGAGTAACCTACACTTTCCAAAGAAGTCCAGATTATACTTCTGGACTATGGGTGCTACAGTGGCAGTTCTTTCTTAAAATACATTCACTTTTAACATGAAATCATTTTTGGGGTTTTATGTTGTTTTCATGTTGCCGTGAAAGATGTTTTTGGCGATATGTTTTTATGTTGTAATATGTGATATGTTTTATGAAACATTCCTATATTTATCAAAAATCATATAAAAGACTTAATGAAAGACTAACGGTAATGTTTAAGTCCATCATTTGGAAATGTCCCCTAATTTCTGTGAGCAATATGTACATTTAGAAGAATTTTACATAAACAACATGAAAGCATGGATTAGTTTTGTCTTGTATCAATGACTGCTGGTGGTGTGATGGTGTGGAGGACATTTCCTTGGCAACTTTGGGTCCCTTAATGCCAATGCCGCATTGTTTATAACACCACAGCTGACCGGAGTATTGTTGCTGTCCATGTCCATCCCTTAATAAACACAGTACAATTCAGATGACTGCTTAAAGCTGGATAAAATACCCTGTCACAAATAACAAATCAAACTGGTTTTAGAACATTACAATAAACATGACATGAGTTCACTATACTCAAATGGCCTTCATAGTCACCATATATCAGTCCAATATAGCACCTTTGGGATATGAGGAATGTTTCCAGCACCTTGTTGACTCTGTCCCATAAAGAAATAAGGCAGGTTTGAAGGCAAAGGGGTCCAAACCAGTACTAAGAAGGTGTGCCTTACATAGTGGCCAGTGAGTGCATTTCCCCTGGCTCAATACTAAAATAACTGTAGTATTTCCAAACAACATCACTATTTACATCATTTAGCAGATGTTTTGGATAAGAGGTAACAATTAACTTGATAAATATACCAGTGTCTTACAGGCCAGAGTAAACCTAAGCCTTACAGTCTGTTTAAAAACAATTACTTTTTATGGAGTTTTATCAGTTGGCATCACTCATCGCAGTGATAAATGGGCTTAACCTGATTGCTTTACTTAATAAGGATGAGAGACTTTTAACTAATTATCTTGTGGGTCTGCTTGAATGCTTCCTAATTAAAATGCTATCAGATGTTACAGAATATTACCTTCGCTTTAATGCACAAGGGGATTCCAAATGATAATCAGTGGCACATTTTAGGTCACAGAGCAAAAGAATGGCTTATCACATTTTGCAAATCACTGAATTCATGAAACCATTCCGAATAATAAAAAAAAGCATTATGAAACATGTTAAAAATACACATACATTTTTATTCTGAAATGCTGTAGCTATGAAATGCCTGCAGTGGTAATTGTTGTGGGGGGTTTGAGTGCAAACTGTCGCTGTGCCGATGCAGAAAGAGATCATATCCATTCATTTTGTTTCCTTCAGAGCTTGTGATTCATGTAGAATGTGAACAAAACATGTCATTTGAGAAGTAGTGTCTGAAAATTTGCATGGCTGTGCATGGCTCGCTTTGATTTGTAGCAATGTGAAGAAAAGTGTGAACAGACTAAAGAATGTCTGGATCCAGCATCCTGTCCTGCTGTTCATTTGATGTGACAAGAAAGTCAAAGCAAGCACTGCTTCCAGCATAGTGCAATAAATAAGGAGCACATTGCTTATTCCATTTGCAATTTTATCAAAAAGAAAACTGCACACATTTTTTGACAACAGATAAAATACAGCTCATGGCAACTCTCTGGGCAAAAGAGGGAGATGAGCGCAAGATAAATTGCACTGGCTACTTCCTTTTAGACCTTTAATGTGAAATTACAGTTTTCATTATGGGTCTGAATGCAGTGATTTGCTGTGATAATGCACTCTGCGCGGTAAGGGTCGACGAGAACCAGCTGAAAGAAGAATCAATCTTACAAGCATAATGGGGACTCAGGCAGGGCTGGAGCTGAATGGTGTGAAGCAAATAGCTTGGATCCTAAGCTGTCACTGGTTTAACAGAGATAATATCTCAGCAGAGAATCAGATAAAGCCCATAACCTCCCTGCATGTGCTAATGGTATCCACGCTTCAGAACTGTTTGAACCTGCTGCTGTTCTGACATGAAGTGATAACGTGTTGGCTGCAATACAAGCCCTGCAAGCGAGTCGAAACCAGACTCACTTGCACTGGCTTCAGTGCTGAAATTTGACTTGGCAGTTCTTTGCATTTGCACATGTATTGCAGTGGAAGAAAGTGTAATCTGAACAGACACTAAAACAAGAGTGGCCTCGTGATGCTGTGATGTACAGAGGAAAAACTCATAACCTACATTAACATCATATGAAGAAAAATTGTAATTAACTCTTTCCTTTGCTTCTGGATCCACAGCATCAATTTGTGTTGAGGTGGCCAGCTCTTCATGGTAGCCATGTTCAGAGTTTAAATACAAATTTTTATTTCCTTTTAGAAAGCATTATATTTTAAGACATCAGTCATTACAGAAAATGGACATTGATTGGATAGTCATTAAACGGCACATATCTGTACATGTCTCGTTTGGTGATGAAAAGAGCTCTCTTATTGGTTGTTGCCAATATTTACGTCTTAATATGCATGAGCCAAGTCTTAAGACTTGCGATAATTTTACATACGGTTTAAATCGGACCACATTGGAACGCAATCGTTTTGGCCCTAATAACCGGCTGGTCCGATTAAACGAACATGCCCTATGTTACAAGACGGAACGTGCTGTGTAACAGATTAAATGTTTATGAAACCTTTATTGTGTGATTTACACGTATAGCAAACGTAAAAAAAAAAATACTGTTGCTTACCAACTTTGTTCATTAAAAAATAAATTTGCAAACAAGTTTTTTAAAATGATCTACAACACAATGCATCTGAACTCAGCATGTGAAGCATAATACTGTAAAAAACAAGTTCTTAATAAATTCCAGTCAACGTTTGAAGAACTTATCCAGGGTGATATGATTCGCTTTAGCAGGGTCTAAGTGGCTTCCTGTTTTTGTAGTAAATGGAAATGTTAGGAAAAGACCTGTAGGTGGCAGTAGAGGGTAGAGTTTTCAGGTAGTGATGCCAGAGACCAAGAGGCTACAACATTTGCATGTACATCATTTAGCAGAGGCCCTTATCCAGAGCGACTTCAATTAATACAGTCTTACAGTCCAAGCAATTGTGGGTTAAGGGCCTTGCTCAGGGACCCAACTGTGGCAGAGTTGGGATTTAAACCGTGGACCTTCTGGTCCATGCTCCATTACCATGACCACAGTGAATCATGAACAATGTGTATTGTTACACCCCTAGTCTGTAGCCGAACTTTGATTGTTTAACTGTTTTGATTAATCACCCTGTAAATCATCAAATAGTTCAAGACTATACTGACTAAAATTCTGCATGACAAGAAGGGAGCGGTCATGCGGCCCAGTGGTCTAATATACCAACCCATCACATAAGACTTGGTTTTGACATGACTGGCCATGTCTCTATACGGAGCATGCTTGCACTCCAACCCCTTCTCCTAGGATAATGAGGAACGTGATTAATTAGGCTATCTGAGCATGTATTCTCATTGATATTCATCCCCAATGGATTTTGCATTCTTATAGATATTAAACCGCGTTGCCTTGGTTTCCGGCTCATAAGTTCACCTTAAACACAGATCAAAGGCTATGATCAAAGGATTCAGATGGAAGTGATACAGGCACAAAAAGAGCAAAGGGTTTGCTTTGCTTTCATGTTGGCGGAGTTAAAATATCTGATTCCACTTTGAATGCCAGGACTAATTTCACTTTTAGGATGACCCAAGGGTACCTGCTGTCCGAACCAGATCACTTCACAGCTTGACCTTGATGGACTGGTTTGTATGTGAACATCGAAATGATGGTAAGATATAAAAGGGCAGTGCAAACTTGTTTTAAGGAAATCGTCCGTACGAATAAGAGAAGCCTTTTCATGTCCTTGAGCCACAGATATTCAGGTCTGACTGGTCTCATGTTCCTGACCTCATTTGCCTCCCTATCACTGGAATGACCAATGCTAGATGATCACCAGACCGTATACGGAGCTGCAGTACCTCTTTATGCTGCGTCTAATCAGCGGGTGATTGCTCAGCGTGGGCGACGTGCCTCTGGCTCCTTTTAGCATTAGTCTATTATTCCGTTTTCTCCCCATTGAAAGCTGTCTTGCTGGGTGTCTGCCTTATGGAAGTCTACCCAGTGGGAAGAAAAGATTTTTTGCCTTGAGGGTGATTAGTAGGCGTGGTTTACACAGCAGATGGAAAGGTTAGATTGGGTCAACTTTAGGCGTTAGCTCCTGTTTTTTTTGTTTGTATTCCAATTAGGGGTCGGGGGAAAAAATCTATTTTTCGATGCATCGTGATTCGGACGTTAACGATTCTGAATCGATTAACAAATGTCCATAATCGATAATCGAGCACACTTGCATCTGAACATATAGACCAGATTCTGTTCTTACACAAGAACTTAAATATTAGCATCACTAACTGAGCTCTGTAACGTCTATTTTGAGTTTAATATTCTTAAAGTTTTCTTTTCTCCGTTGCACTTCTCTCAGTCTCGCTTTCACTTCAAAAAGTTTCTTTCTTTTGGCTTTTGGACCTGAGGTTTTTTTTGGGTGGGGTTGTGGTAATCTAGGCAATCATTTGCTTCTGAAATTAAGCCCTGCCCACCAGCTCACCAAGCACGAAAGTCTTTTACTCCGATTGAAAAATGGTCAGTAATAAACACAGGGAAGATAGTTTTAATAATGATCTCTTTTAGTAATGCACAGTTTGTCATATAGGCTCACAGTCACACTACTAATTTGATAATCTAGGCGATATAACATAATATTAAGACTTAATGTTAAGATTTAATAAGCTGAAACAATCCACCGAGCAACAGGCATTCATTACATAATTTTATATAGCTAGATCAGTACATTTTATTTGACGTTTTAATTCAGATTTCAAGTTTATTGTTAAGCTGCCAAAACAAAAGTCAAAAGCGAGAATCTTTTTGAAGCGAAAGCGAAACTGAGAGAAGCGCAACGGAGAAAAGGCGCAAAGAAAGTGAAAACGGATACTTCAAGTATATTAAACTCAAAATAGACTTGTTTACAAACCTTTTTTTATTACAAAATGTAATTTTTTGGTTACGGGTTTTTTGGTTCGCAAAGCTTTAGGACCTATTTGGATGTCATAGATTTGTTTCATGTAGTCACATTAATAATCGCTGCCCTCTGAATTGTAATCGAATCGAATCATGTGGTGCCTAGAGATTCCTTAATTCTAATAATACTAAGCTAGAATCACGTGGTCATTCTACCCTTGCTAAACAATAGTATATCTAATCTAATGATGGCCGAAGACCTGGTCCATCTGGCATTTACCGGCCAGGGCATCCAGTTCCTTCCCAGAGGTTTGTATAGCGGTCACTGAGCGTCTGGTTAGTTTTGATGTTATGTCAAATATTTGGTTTAATATTAACAGACTATTTACCATCCTATTTTACCCAACTATTTAACCCTCCAGCATGGAGATCC
>JAVSBV010037964.1:0-11376 GCA_033117975.1 Parotocinclus spilosoma
CCCAAACGTTCTGCAAGTTCTACCGCTAAAATAGTGTAGAAATACTTATAATAAATAGAGCGTCCATAATTCAGGGATTTTCGTTTACCATGGGTGGTCCTGGAACGATATATATATATATATATATATATATATATATAAAAATCACAGGGAGAACATAAAAAAAAAAAAAAATCATAATTAACAAGAATAGTGAAAATCACTCATGTTAATTAGGTATAAATGTTAACATTTCAATTATTAATTATCCTTTAATCCTCCTCCGATCTTGTCTGTTTGTTTTAGATCTGTAATCTCTACAAACAGGTCATTTTTCTTTCTCAGGAGGTTTTTTTCCTTTCCACTGTTACCGTAGGTATAACGAAGGCTCGAACTCCAGCACAACAGTAGGTCAGAAAAACGTGACCTGGTCTGCTGACTCGTCTCCGTTTGGCGTCAACAAATAATGGAATCACAAATCCGTCCTGCCTCGTATCAAACGTTCAGGCTGCTGGGGAGGGGTGTGTGTGTGTGTGTGTGGGTGTGTGTGTGTGTGGGGGGGGGGGGGATTTCCTAATAATGGCAACCTAGCATCGTTTGAACCCCACAGCCTACCTGAGTATTGGGGCTGACCATGTGCACCCCTATCTAATGGTACAATGTACCTAATGATTAATGTACTAAAGCAAGGTGTACCTAATATAGTGGCCTCAAACGTATTCTGTTTTGGTTGGCGCAAATTTCAGTGCATCAATAATAATAATAATAATAATAATAATAATAATAACAATAATAAACAAAACGAGTGGACCGGCGTTGCCTTAAAGAGTTCTAAAAGGTAAATGATCCAGGATTTACACTCTTATAAAGCAGTACTAATTTCTAAAGTACAGTGGTTATTGTGACTATTGCTCCTGGGTACCAAATAAGTACCGGTACCTCGCTCTGGTGCTTTCAGACCGGTCGTGTTTGGGCACGGTGAGGCAGCTCCGCTCCGTCCTGTACCTAAAGTGCACCTAAGCGCATTCTTCTTCTTCTTCTTCATCATTTTCATCATCATCATCTTTAACGATTCCCTCGTCGATGCTCTCCATCCGGAGCCTCTGTCCATCCAGGTACCGGGGTCCTCCTGCTCCTCCTGCTCCTCCGCCTCCTCTCACCATATGCCGTACTGTAAACAGACTGATGGGTATGGGCGTTTCCTCCCCGAACAGCTGCAGCTTGGCGTCGCTCTCGATGGCCTTCGCCAGACGGGACGCAAAGGTGTCCAGGGATTTATGGACGTCCGCCGCCACCCGGAGGGTCGGTAGATCACCTGTGGGGAAAGACATCGATACCTGTCCTTTAACGCCGCGTACTCAGTGCGGTTACATGCGCCCGATAATCCGAAAATCCGATTTGCCCGTTCACATTCAGGTTGAAGCTCCGGGTTTCTTCTGCTTCACGAGAAATGCGACGTGACGTTTGATAATTTGGTCGAGCGTGCGCTGCGTTTCAGCGTCCCCCCCCGGGTGTTGCGTTGCGTGTTGATCCAGGGTTGCCAGATCCCACTAGGGAAATAAGCAGCCAGATCTATTGAAATAATCCCCCCCCCTAAACAAGAAAGAAAAGTCTTAAAATAAGAGGACCTGGCAACACTGTTTAATTCCGACTGAAGTCGAAACCGTGAGAAATCAGAGTACTGAGGTAAAATCCAGCTCTCATTTCTCTTATTATACAAATTATAAAATGCATAATATTAATATTACACTGTCCATATTTACTATTTTATTCGAATTATTTTCTTTAAACTTGTCCTATTTTTATAGCTTCATAAGTTCAGTTTATTCAAAAAAACTCATTTTAAAATTTCATTCTTAGTTTTGAGCTTTGGTCTCTTCTGTATAAGATTTAGGGAGTTTTTCCTTGCCGCTGTCACCATTATATTAATAGCAGCTACGAGTACAAAGCTTTTATTTATATTTAATATTTAACGATGCACTATATGTAATTCCATACTGCACCGGGCCTCTAGGGGTTAAAAACTTTTTGGCCCTCTGGTACCATAACGAGACCAAATACCTTTCCGAAGTTGCTCCACTTGGTCCTCGAACGTGACGGAGCTCCTTCGTTTGACTCCGCTGTAGTTTGTGGACTGGGAGGACTCTGAGGGAGGGTCCAGTAACATGACGTCTGTAGCTGGAGGACAAACGGGCAGGAGAAACCTCGTTAACGTCGTTAGGTTAATTAGGGTCTGCAGGAACCCTTTGATCACGCTGTACCTACCGGAGTCCTGAGTGTAACTGAACCCGGTGTCACCGGTGCTGCTGCCGGGCTCCAACAGCTGCCCCCCTCCCACCAGCATGGCAGTCAGGTGGGGAGACATTCCCAAATCTGCAAAGGACAAAGCAAAAAAGATTTGAGCTGTAAAGGTTTTCTGTTTAATAAAAACTCAAAACTACAGAACAAAATGATGTGAAAATGAGGGGAAACAAATTTTAGAGAAAAACTGCACAAAATATAATTCAGGAACCAAAATAAAACGGCAATAACTGATAGATGATAGAAAAAAAAAAAAGAGATATTGAGAGAGAGAGAGAGAGGAATAATGGAATTAAATTATACAGAAAAAAGTCTGATATTTTAGAGAAAGTGGAAAGAAATCGTGGAGAAAAAAAAACTATAAAGAAGAAATACAGAGAAAAAAAACGACAAATCTCACAAGGTGGAATGAAATTACAGAGGGGAAAAAATACAAAAACTTTAATTTTAACAAATTTACTATGAGGGGAAAAAAAAGTAATTTCACAAAACAGAATGAAATTATAGAGGGTGAAAATGAAACTCATTAAATAAAATTACATTATGGAGAAAAAAAGACAATTAGAGACAAAATTAGAGAGAGAGAAAAATATTTAGGAGGAAATAGAAAACAATTACAGAGAAAAAGAAATTTCAGACGAAATAAAGTAGAAAATTGAACATTATAGAACAAAGACAATTTCGAAAGAATAAAAATTATGGAGAGATGAGAGTCAATTCTCAAGATCAGAATGAAATTATAGATAAAACAACAATATAAAAAAGAAATAAGGAATGTAATTATACAGAACAAAGTCTGATATTTCAGGGAAAAAGGAACAAGATTATATAAAAAGTTTAGAAACTGAATTACATAAAAAAAGAAATGTCAGGAGAAAAAAAAAAAGAACGAATCTCCGAAGAGATTAAAAAAAAATTCACATAAAATGGAATTAAATTATAGAGGGTGAAAAGGAAACTAGATTAAATTAAACTATATTTAGGAGAAAAAAGAACAAAAACACAGAACAGAAAAAAGGAGAAAAAAAAAAAAAGAGATTATAGAAAAGAAAGTCCAGTGAGAACGGAACGAATTAGAGAGATGGAATGAAATTATAGAGGAAAAAAGGCAGAAATATAAAGAAAAAGGACGTCAGAGAAAATTAGTGGAATAAAAGATGAGAAAGGTGAACAAACTTATTTAAAAAAAAAAAATTAAGAGAAAACAAAAGAAATGATAGAACAAAGACAATTCAGAGAAAAGATGGAGATGAGAGAATTTTCAAAATATAATTAAATTATAGAGCGAAAAAAATCTTTAGATAAAACAGAACGATATTACAGAGAAAAAAAGACATTTCAGAAATAATTCAATTAAATCATACAGAACAAAAGTCTGATATTTCAGAGAAATATATAGATTATGGAGAAGAGAAAAATCTCACAAAATCACAGAAAACAAGTTAGAGAAAGCAGAAAGAAATTAGAGGGGGGAAAAATGTCCAGAGAAAATAGAACGAATTTAAGGAGAAAAAAGAATTCTAAGGAGATTAAAGAGAAAAAGACATAAAAAAAAATATATTGGGGGAAAAAAAAATAGAGAGAAGGAAGTAATTCTAGAAAAAATAATAAATAAAGAAAAGAAAAATTTGCGGAGAGAAAAAAAGAAATCTCACAAAACAGAATGAAATTATAAAGGGGGGGGGGAACTTCAGATAAAAAGAAATTATATTATGGATTAAAAAAAAGACATTTCAGAAATAATGCAATGAAATTATACAGAAAAAAGATATTTCAGAGGAAATGGAAAGAAATTATGGAGAAAAGAAATTCAGATAAAATTAGAATAAAATCACAGAAAACAATTTAGAGAAAGCAGTAAGAAATGAGAGAGGAAAAAAAGTCCAGAGAAATTGGATTGAATTAGAGAGAAATAAAATCTGAGGAAATTGAAAGGAATTACGCAAAAAAACTATAGAGGAAAAAAAATTAGAGCGATTGGAAAGAAAGATTGGAAAGAAAAAAAAAAACTAATTTTAAAGAAAGCAATAAAAAATTTACAGAGAAAAAAACATAATAAATTTATAGAGGGTGAAAAAGAAACTTCAAATATAACAAAACAAAATTACATATAAAAAAAACAATTCAGAAATAATGGAATGAAATTATACAGAAAAATTATGGAGAAAATAAATGAGATAAAAACAGAACAAAATCACAGCAAACTAACAGAAACGAGAGGGGGAAAAATATCCAGACAAAATGGAACTGAATTAGAGAAGAAAAAATGAAAGAAAAGTGAAAAGGTATTACAGAAAAATACTACAGAGAAAAAAAATCTGAATGAATGGAAAGAAATTATAGAAGGAAAAAACTAATTTCAGAGAAAAAAAAACAAATTTACAGAGAGGAAAAAAATCTCATAAAACGAAATTATAGAGGGTGAAAAGAAAAACATCAAATAAAATGGAGCAAAATTATGGATTAAAAAAAAATAAATAAAAAAAAAGTCTGATATTTCAGACAAAATGGAACGAAATTACAGAGGAAAAAAATCTGAGGAAATTAAAATAAAAAATAAAAAAATAAAAATCAGAGCGAATGGTAAAAAATTTGAGAACAAACCGACACATTTAAAAAAAACAAGAACAAATTTACGAAGAGAAAATTCAGATAAAAATAAGAAAAGAAATCACAGAAAACAATTCAGAGAAATTAGAGGGAATAAAGGTTTCGAGGGGAAATGGATCAAATAAGAGAAAAAAAAAAATCAGAGAAAATTAAAGAGAAAAAGACAAAAAGAACTATAGAGGAAAAAACATAAGAGCAAATGGAAAGAAATAAAAAAAAAAAAACCTCATTTAAAAGAAAGAAAAATTTACAAAATCTTACATAATACGGAATGAAATTATAAAGGGTGAAAAAGGACGATAAAACGGATAAAAAAATAAAAATAAAAAAAGGACTAATTTAAAAGAAAACAAGAACAAATTTACGGAGAGAAAAAAAAAAATCTTACATAAATCTGAATTAAATTAGACAGAAAAAAAGTCTAAGAAAAAAAAAAAAAAAAAAAAAAAAACAGATAAAAATCACAGAAAACAGACAGAAATGGGGGGGGGGGGGCCTGATGGGAGAAAATGGACCTGAATTAGGCAGAAATAAATCATCTAAGAAATTAAAGAGAAAAATAAATTTTTTTAAAAATCTATAGGGGAAAAACAAAGAGGGAATGGAAAGAAATTCTGGAAAAAAAAAATATTTTTAGAGAGAAAAAAAAAAGAAATCTCACGTAAAACAGAATGAAATTATAAAGGGTGAAAAAGAAACTCCAGATAAAACAAAAAAATAAAAATAAAAATAAAAAACCTATAGTACGGATTTAAAAAAAAATAAAAAATTTTTTTTAAAAAGACTAATTTTTTTTACCTGTGATCCGGTTGGAGATGCTGAAGAGTCTGGACGTCCTGTGCCTCGTGATGAACGACTCTCGGTAGTAGCGCCCCCCGAAGCAGACCCCCAGCAGCTCTTTTCGGACGGTCTTGTTCCAGAGGCCGTAGATGAAGGGGTGGCAGGCGGCGCTGGTGAAGGACAGCCAGGACGCCAGCGTCTCCAGCTGTGGAGAAACGCTGCCCTTCCCCCAGAGCGCCTCGGTCACGATCACCACCACGTACGGCCCCCAGGTGGCCAGGAACGTCCCGATCACCACCAGGATGGTGACCAGAGCCTTGCACTGGCTCCCCGAGTACACCAGGCTCCTGCGGCTGCCGCTGGACGAGGTCGACGCGTTGGAGTTCTTACGACCGTTTTTCTGCCTGGCCGACTCCTCCGGGGCGACCACCACCGTGCCGCAGTACACCTTCCTGGCTTTGAGGCGTGCCACGCGGAAGATGGCGCTGTAACACGCCAGCATGGCTGCCAGGGGCAGCAAGCAGCACCAGGTGACCCAGAAGGCGGTGTAGCTGAGCTCTTTGTGCCAGGCGGCAGTGCAGGTCCATTTGAAGTGATCGAACTCGTACACGGACCAACCGAAAAGAGGCGGCACGCAACCCGCCAACGAGTGCAGCCAGATGTAAACGATGGCCAGGGCAGCCCGGTTCCCCGTGATCTTCATGGGGTAGATCATCGGGTACAACACGGCATAATACCTGCAATTATAAACAATACTATTAATATGCAATCGATCGATCGGGGACTGGGCAACCCCGTCACTCAGCAGGGGGCGCCGTGCTGCCTGTTCCTGTGCTACCAAAGGTCGAAACTACAGCAAAAAAATTCAAAGTTCCTGAGAAAACGGGACAAAAACTATAAAGGAAAAACATTTCTGACCCAAAGGTAAGGTGTCAGAGGAAAAAAAAAGACGTAAAAAGACGTAATTATAGAGAAAAGATTAAAAAAAATAAAATAAAATAAACAAAACTAGACTGAAACTTCAGAGAAAATGGAAATAAAATACAGAGAAATAATTAAAAGTGTATAAAGACAATAAAGACAATTCGGATAAAATAAAGAAGAGCGACAAATAAAAAAAACAACATTATAAAGGGATAAAAAGAAACTTCAAATATCAAATAAATCAATATAATTAGGAAATTATAGAGAAAAAAAATTAAGAAAAAAAAGCAGAGAAAATTTAACAAAATCTTAGAGAACAAAATTAAAAGTAATTATTTAAGAACATTTTGTACAAAGGAACATGAGAGAATAGACCAAAAATTCAGAATAAATATAAAGAAATCAGAGGAAGAAAATACAAGACGAAATTTAATTTAAAAAAATTATTAGAATAAAATAAAAATAAATAAAAAAAAGATATATATATTTTTAATTATATATAAAATATATATCTATAAACACATATATATATATATATATATATATATATATATATAACCATAAACTAGACAAATTTCTTAGAAAAAAGTTCAAAGTAATGGAGGGAAAATACAAAAAATTATAAATAGAACAAAACAAAAAAGGCATTTTAGGTAAAAAAAAAAAAAAAATAGAATAAAATTATGAGAAAAGACTCGGAGAAAAAAAATATAAAGTAATTCCAGAGGAAAAAAAATAATAATTTCAGAGGAAAAAAGAGAACAAAAAAAAAATCACAGGAGAAAAGTGTAAATACAGAAAATGTAGTTTTTGCATCTTTTTTTAAAATATATATACTTTTAAAAAATCACTTTTAACTTAAAATTGCAAAAAAAAAAATAAAAAATTCCAGCTTCGCCATATCTCATGTGACCGAGTGAAACCTTTATTTTTTTTTATTTTTGAGGAATACCAATTCAAAACAACGTACATCCTTGTGGATAAATATTTGTAAACACTACGTGTCATTATTATATAAAAATGATCCGAGCGCTGAGAGTAAAACAGACGTGGCCGATCCGGACGTAAATGGCTGAGTAAGTAGCTCACCTGTCGATGGCGATGGCTCCTAGCGTTAGCATGCTGGCGGAGCTAACCAGCAGGTAGAGCAAGGCGGTAAAGTTGCACCACACCACCCCGAACCTCCACTCCCTCTGCACTGAACTGGCGGCCACGAAGGGCAGCGTCAGGACCGACAGCAGCAGGTTGGACGCCGTCAGACTGAACACGAACTTGTTGCTGGGCGTCAGCAGGTAGGGCTTCTTATAGAGCGTGGCCACCACGAGCAGGTTCCCCGTACAGATGAGCAGAGCGATGGCGATGATCGAGGTGGCCTCCAGGACCGCCGCCGCGTCGCCACCGCCGCCGCCCGGGCTCCCGTCGCCGGTGCCATTCCTGCTGCCGTTCATCATTGGAGGCCGTTACACCCCTGGAAGGGAAACACAGAACTAACGAGGGGAACGTGGACTTTCTCCTGTGATCGTACACCACCAGCAGACGTCATCGATTTCAAAAAGCCCGGGATTACGGCGCCGCTAGCACGAAGCAGCTCCAGTTAAGCTGCCGGGTTATGCTTTTAATCTGCTTAACGATTATTCGTTCGTACCCGGGCTTACGGGGTGAAGTGAGGCGACTCCAAACGTCATCACGACAAATTCAAAACACCACTCGCACCCCTCCAACCGTTCCTATAACGCACAACGAAGTGTAGGACTGCGCGTTTGGCCACTTTATTAGGTACACCTGTTGAACTGCTCTTTAACGTGGATACCTAATCGACAGGGGCGGCACGGGGGCTCGGTGGGGTAGCACCGCCCCCTCACAGCAAGAAGGTCCCGGGTTCAATCCCAGGGTGGAGCGACCTGGGTCCTTTCTGTGTGGAGTCTGCATGGGTTTACTCCAGGTACTCCGGTTTCCTCACACAGCCCAAAGACATGTGCGTTAGGTGAATTGGTGTCTCTAAATTGTCACTGACTTGTGTGTGTGACTAGTCTGAAAATATGACAAATAAAAAAACAAACAAATCTAATCAACCAATCACACGGCAGCGAGTCGATCTTATTTATCTGATCTATTCATCCAGACAGGGTCAAGAGGAGCCGCTGAAGTTCAAACCAGGCTTCGGGGTGGGGAAGAAAGGTGACTTTGAACGTGGTTGTTTGGTTGCTTTTAATTCTCAGTAATAACAGCAGGATTAGTCAAATCCATAAGCTTGGACCAGCAGTTCTTTTAGCAGAGTTGTGACTCCAAAACATCCAACCTTTATCAAATCTGGATCACGAACTCGGAAGCATGAAAGCATTTTTTTATCCTTTTCCACTCGCTTTTTGAATATTATCGCTGTAAGGACTTTTTCCCCCCCAAATAAACTCCTTTTATATGGAGTGATTTGTGTAATTTCAATCCGTTTCGATGAGAAAACACCATAAAATAGAAATAAAATGCAGAGAAAGAATTAAAAGTGATAGAATTCAGACAGATTTCAGAGGAAAAAAAGAACAAGGTTAAAGCAATAAAAAAAAAAGTTTAGAGAACAAAAAAGGCATTTCAGAGAAATTTTATTTAGAGAAGAGAGACAAATTTCAAAGAACAAAATGATGAAGGGATTAAAAAAAAAAAAAAAAAACCTTAAAAGAGAGTAAAAAAATGGAACAAAATTATAGAAAAATATCAAATAAATCAATTTAATTATTATTTTTTTATAATTATTAAATTAAATCATAGAGGAAAAAAAGAAACTAAAAAAAACAGAAATTAAACAAAATCTTAGTAATTATTTAAGAAGATTATGTTTTTTACAAAGGGATATCGAAGAATAAACCAGAAGTTTAGAATAAATATAAAGAAATATTAGAGAAAACAAATAAAATATTATTTATAAAAAAAATTATTAAAAAAACATTATATATAAAATATAACACTATCTATCTATCTATATATATATATATGTATATATAAAAAAAATTAACTAGACAAACTTTTTAGAAAATATAAATAAACTGCAGAAAAATAAAGAATAAAGAAAAATTCAGAGGAAAACAGAATACGACAGCATATAAACATTCTTATTAAAAGTTCCAAGTTATAGAGGGAAGTGGCTAAAAATTAGAAATGGAACCAAACAAAAAGACATTTTATAAAAATAGAATAAAATTATGAGAAAAGACTTGAGAAAATTTGAGTCAACATAAAAAAATTCCAGATGAAAAAACAGAACAAAAATCACAGAAGAAAAGTGCAAATACAGAAAATTTAGTTTTTGCATCTTTTTTAAGAGAAAAAAAAATCACTTTTTTACTTAAAATTATTATTATTAATTTTTTTTTTTTTTGAAGAATAATTCAAAACAACGTACATCTTTGTAGCTAAATATTTTTACACAAAAACAGCATGTAGTTTTATGTGGAGTGATTTGTGTGATTTAAACCCGTTTCGATGACAAAACCACCGTCCCAAAACTCATCCTTTTCCTACATTTTACCCAAATCTGAACTAAATGTTTTAAATGTTTTAAAAGTTTTCTAAAGCCGGGAGTTCAGAAGAAAACGTAACCAGGTAACGTTAACGCTAAGTTAGCCCGGTCTGCTAAAACTAAACTTTTAAAATTCAGAATTAATGGCCCGTAAAAGCAATCTTCTGGCTGTTATTAAAACTTATTTTGTTCTGAGATGCGCTGTGCCAAAACGGGACGTTTTGTGTTTATTAAACCCCTAAGTTTAAGTGACTTAGAGAGGAGTTAGAAAAGTAACGAGAAGTCGCGGTTAGCGGAGTTAGCCGTAGCCGTTTTGTACTGGAGAAGTTTGGGTCACCGCGTTCATTAAAAAACCTTCTCACCTCGACAGAGATGCTTCCAATCCTCGCCGTCCATGGAGAACATGGCAGGAACCTACTTGTGGGTCTTTCCTGGTCAAATCAGGAGCAGTGCGTGATCTCTGAAGGCATCTTTTTTCCAAACGAGAATTCCTCCTTTGTGGTGATAAAGAAGAAGGAGGAGGAGGGCATTACTTGGGTTATAATGGCGCCTGATTCCCCTTGCCGAAAACTTCCCCTCTAACCCTCTCTCCTTCCCACATACCCCACAAAGTTACCCTCCTCCAGATGCCGGTGGGCGGCCTGCTCTCACTCTGTCCACACTTCACTCTTTATGGGTTTTTGACAAACAGTTCTGGCGCGTTTTGTCAAAGGTCCACGGTGGAGACATGTTCTGGGTGCAAGCACAAGATGTTCAAAAACGTGTGGTTTTGTAGAGACAAGCGGTACATCTGGACAATTTCGCTGTATCTGAAGAAGGACAGGCACTATCTAATCATGTTTAGCACTCGAAACCCAAAAATTCAGGGATCTGGACGCTTTCAGTTCTTAGTGCTCCTCACAAAAAATGAGGGGAAACTTTACATTCGATTACAAAAGGTCAAGTCAAATTTATTTCTGTGGCGCTTTTTATAACGGAGCATCGTCTCAAAGCAGCTTTATAATATTATATGATCTTAAAAAGCCAATCCCAAATGGAGCAAGCCTAGAGCGACAGTGGCAAGGAAAATCCCTGAATGTAGAAGGAAGAAACCTTGGGAGGAACCAAGACTCAAAAAGGAACCCGACCTCCATGGGTGGCCCAGATGTTAATTAAGTAAATACAGTCGATTCCGGTTAATGGGACCAGCCGCTTATCCTAAAGTACAGAAACAAATCCTATTATATACGTGTAATGTTATTTGCTTATTTGGACCAAAATTCCACTTAATC
>JAVSBV010037975.1:0-11376 GCA_033117975.1 Parotocinclus spilosoma
ATGGGCACGACTTATTAACTCGTGGGCTTGACTTATTAACTCATGGGCACGACTTACTAACTCGTGGGCACGAGTAATTTTTTTTTATTTTTTTCATCCAATGTCCCTTTAGGGGCTCTGTATGCGCGTGTGTGTGTGCAGTGCACTTTTGGGGCACTCGTTCTGAATTCCGGGAGATTATATGTGACTCGCGGGCATCAGGGAGTCACTACCGAAATGCGGGACTCTCCTGGAGCTTCCGAGAGACTTGGTTTGTCTGCCTTAAGCTGCTCTCAGACAGACTGTTGTAGTAATTCCTATTTTGGTTGGCACTAAAAAAAGAAAAATGGACACTGACCTCTTTTGGTCTCCCTTTCACGTAGGACCTGGATGCTTGAGAGGATGTGGATGCGATGAATTCGACTGTGAACCCCCAATGCCAACAGGTCCACCTCTGTCATTTGCAACAGATCCTAGTCAGAGAGAAGAAAAAAGAAGCCAATGATGTTTTGTGGTTAATCAGAGGGTTTGTTAAACCATGAACAAATAATACCTAATGAGTTTTATAAAAAATTGCTCACAACAATGCATGCTGATTAATCATAAACTGATTTAGTAAGTGGAGTGTTTTTACTGCCGGTGTCCGGTCTCTCTGATCCTGATTGCATCCCACAACCAAATAAATCTCAATCTTGCCGTTTGCTTTAGCTGTTGCTTTGTTTTACACACACTTTTACTTTCACTTTTACACACTTTTGTTTCTTGGGAAGACAAAACAATTGTCTATTTGCAGGCAGTGAGCTTTTTTCTGCTGGTTAGTAAAGAACACTTGCTGAGAAGCTTTTACACACATTGGGTAAAGAAAAAAGATGTTAAACTGGCCAATTTAATGAAGTTTTACGTCACTTTTAACATTTTTTGTTTAGCAAAGGAAAACCTACTCTGTAATGTCTGTTATATGGACTGTAGTGATTAAGGTACTTAAGTGTTTAAGTCACAGCCCTGCCATCGTAACATGGTTAGACCCCTGAGAAATCTCTTAACACTAAACTGTTCTTACCCACATCCCTTGGATGAGTATGTCTGCTAAATGTTGTAAATGTAACGGTGTGGAGTATGATGCTATAGGAGTAACATATCCATTTGTACCGCTATGCACCAGACTGCATTGCTTTAAGTGATTTAATAAATTAGGGCGTTGACGAAATGTACTGTATGTTGACCAGATGTTGACCACATGTTTACATCTAAGCGACTGTAATGTAAATATAAAGAGTATGTATACAAGAAAGCTGTGTGTAAATGAAAACTGTGAAACTGATACTTTTATTTGATGCAAGCCAAAAGTGTATTAATAGATACATTATTACAAACAAAACAATAAATCATCCATATTTTTTTTAATCCAACTCCCACACGTCGATGACGCTCTCTGCCTGTAGCACTCGGTACCCGGGTCACAGATCCCATGACTGCTTCTTCTGGATCTGCTGCATCTTCTTGCATCAGCTTCTCCATCCTCCCAACCTTCAGGAGGCACTCACCAATTAATTTCTGACAGCAATATAGTGTTAGCAAGGACAAAGCAGCATCATTAGAGACAGAAAATCTGCTCAAAATATACAGGGTGAGTCAAAAGTCACATGGCATCCTTTTAATTTAGAAACAAAAGGGAAAATAACATATCTGAATATCCCAGCAAGTGAGGGTTGAGGGGGCCCATCTTCTAAGCTATGTCCAGAACATCTTGAAATGCCACCATCTTGAAAGCTGCCATAATGGATCAGATTTGTTTTCCAATGGGAAGGTGGTCATGTAGCATATCAAAGAAGACCAGAATTTCCTTTGAATTTTTATCACAGGTAACTGAAGGTGAAAGTGACTAAATAGATGACAATCTGAGACAATTCTGTCCTTCTTTGGTATGTTACGTGTCCATTGGAAAGACTTGCCCTTGATCCAATATGATGCCTTTCAAGATGGTGACCATGTTTCGGACATTGCTCACCCATTGCTTGCTGGGAAAATCAGATATGTCATTTTCCCTTTTGTTTGTGAAATAAAAGGGCATCCTCTGATGTTTGACTCACCATGAAGATATTTATTAAAAGTCAATGTCACAGGGAAAATTATCAGCCCTGACGAGGACTATACACCGATCAGTGTGAAAGTAAGACTAACGCAACACAGTCCCACTTCTGAATTTACTCTCACACACCAAGCTCACTCTGGGTCTATGTGGTAATTATCACTATTACTATGAGTTTTACTACAAACATGCAAGACACCAAAATCTCCGTAACAAAGAGATAATCGAGCCACTAATTTGCGTACTGGAACAGGTAACAGCCACAGTGGGGAGTCAACAAAACACAATACTATGGTTTTAGACCATGCATCAATATAATATAATATAATATAATATAATATAATATAATATAATATAATATAATATAATAACCATAGTTATTATGAGGTTTCACAATATTATTCTGGGAGTTTAATTACCACACAGTACTGCAGCACAAGTACTATAAACCTTATGGAGCCATTGCTGATTTCCAAAACGCTAACCAAGTGCAAGAACGAGTAGCTGGTGTTGATCTAATGCTGTAGAAACAGATGTATGCTGCATTAAGCTCATTGTGCGACTTATCTCTCAAGCCCCATGTGTCCCATCACAGCTCAGCCAATCTTTTTCTATCAATGGTGGTTCTCTTTCATCCTTCCCTGTTTTTACAGACGTGTTTATAGAGAAAGAGAGCGAGAGAGCACACAGAGTGCTATGATGATATGGGTTCATTGTGCATCTGTTCTTTTTGCACGCTCTTTTCCCAGACCATAGCAGAATTGAAAAAGTTCAACATGCTTATGTCATGTGTTTTCCCACATCAACCCTGATGCCAACGAATTAAAAAAACCCAGAACAATACATTTTCAGCTTGTTTGCTTTGTATATGTGGAGTGTGGAAAAAAGCCTGCATGTGTGTTGAATGCTGTTATTATTTAAGGCTTTTACAGTGCCCATAGGAAAATCATCATACCCTGCCCAATAATTAACCTTTGTCACATTATATTATAAAAATAAGACTTAATCTAACTTTGTAGCTGCATTTACACACTAGAGCTGCATTATAAACATGGTCAGGTACAAGCAATAACCTTCCAGCTAGTCATTAAAGTAAATTGTGGCGCTACAAACTTTAAATCAGGAAACTGATCTCTTTTCTATAGTGGTAGTATAGTATTATCTTAAGGCAAATTATCTAAATACAGTGTTTTGCAATATTAGGATTTCAGGTTGTAAGGCAAAAAAAAGGGTATGGAGATTTTCTAAAAAACAACGTAGAGAAAAGCTCATCTAAGTACCGTAACAGTGTAAGTTTTATAGTGTCATAAGGATCAAGTTACAAAAACACTGCTTTAGTATCCAGAGTTACAACATTTAAATTTATCACCAAACGTTCTAGTTTGGTGTTCCAAAACATCTGGTTGTACTATATAAAACAATTATTAAGCCAAAGCTTCCAATTCCAACACAAATGTTCTAGAATATGCCAATTGAGCATTTACGGGAGCAGCTAGGACACCAGCTTCAGCAAACTAGGGGTGTGGAAGGCTCACCAATTAATACCAATTGCATTCAGAACAAGCACTGAGCTTTAGCACTGAGTGGACAGAGAGACAAGTTAGGTAATTTATCAGAATAAACACGGAAAGCTTCGGCAAACTAGGAGTGTGGAGGATCTGCAGGCTCAGCTCCAACGTGGAAACAGGATGTCATAAGGAAGCTGTAAACCTATAATAACATTCACACATATATAGTTTCATTCGATCCTAATCAAATAGACTTTCATTAACCCCTTCTGTGTGCCCTTTGGTACTTTTTAGCCTGTAGCCACTATAAAGCTGTCAGTCACTTTAGATCCTGTACATAAATGCTTACTTTACTCTACTTAATTTATATCTACTTTCATTTATTCTCATTTATATCTCATCATTGTTGGTCTGCATGCTTTCAATTGCCCCTAGGGGATGAATGAAGTTTTCTAAATCTGAATCTGAATCTGAATTAATCAATCTCTTTCTACTTGTGTTTCTTTCCAGTAGGAAAATTCAAAATTCAAATCGATTAGCTGGTTTCTTCCATAAACAGTTCTGTTATCTGCACTGGCAGGATTTAGCATAAAATTGACCAACCGTTGCAAATACAGTGTTACAATAATAAAAGCAACAAATGCAACTGGAATGCTGCAGGTTCGCAAACATAGGTGATGAACCCTAAAAGATGGCGCCTTTTGCTAATAGCATGGCATAATGTCAACCTCACATTCAAAGCTGGAACATGTTGGTATTTAATCTTTGACGTATTAGCTCCAATTTTGTTCACAAGTTGATTTTTTAACTCAAAAAAGAAAAAAGTATTTCGATTGTTTGTTGTTACTGTAGTTTCTATAAGTGCACTAATAAATGCAACAAATACTTTTAGCTTGTATTGTTAAACAAAGCAGAAAATCTAAATGTAATTATGCACAATAAATCTTGTATTGTATATTCTGTATATCTTGTAGCTAATATAAACAGAATTGCTCAATGCTTGATAAACCGACATTGGGATACAAATCTTTTTTTCAGCCGGTGGTTTCTTTAGTAATGTCAGGGATTAGTAAAGGACATTTCAATTTAATGCTCTGCTGTCTACAGTGTTAGTTGTGTCATGTTGCAGTTTTATTACACTGAAGCAATACTAGAGACATAAATCAGCTGTACTGTGATCCAGAGTTTATTAAGCATTAGCATTAGATTAGAGAAATAGGAATACATCTATGGGCTGTACTGTCAGTGGGCTGGGGCTTTTAACTGTAAGCTGGCTTTGATTTAGAAATGTTAAACTAGCAGAAAAAATTGGGACAGTATGCACACTGCAATTTCTTATTTATTTAGACTTTTATTTCATAGCAGAAACTCAATACAGTGTTTCCTCGTTTATCACGGGGGTTACGTTCCAGGACCACCCGCGATTAACGAAAATCCACGAAGTAGGGACATTATATTTATTTAAGTATTTATACACTATTTTAGCCATATAACTTGCAGAACATTTTGGTGGCATCGAAGGGCTTGAATGAATTCAGTCTATAATGAAACTTTCACAAACAGCGAACACAACACAGTAGATAAAAACTTGTCATGTTGGCAAGTAGCGACTCAGGCGGGCAATGCTCTACTCTTACTTCTCGTTTTTGGTGAGCATTTATCCACTGAGTAAATACGCTATTGTAGTGTTTTTAACTGTTGAATAATCAAGCAACACGCTGAAGTAATTGAACATTCTCTTTACTTACATACATCATACATCATACATACGACATACATCACTCTCGTATCACACATGCTCCGTCTGTACCGAGCTTACAGCACGTCATATCCTACGCATTGAGTAGGCACAACAGCTATTTACTGTAAATCATAATATTTTATGGTTTATAACATTCCTTTATTGTTAGAATTAATATATTTGATAATAGAATTATATATTTGTATACATTTTGAGATTTTTTTTATGTTTAAGGTTCCACAAAAACCCAGGAAACAGCGAATATCCGCAAAGTGGCGAGGACACACTGTATATACAATATATACTAAATACAAATAAAATTAAATGAGGAAGCTCATAAAATCTAATAAAACTTTATATGTAATGAATATGAAATATGAGGGATATACAGGGGTTAGACAATGAAACTGAAACACCTGTCAAATGATAAGTGTACTGTCCAAAGCTGGACAATTGAAAGGAGACTTTAATGACTTGGTAGGCCACCTCTAGCCTGGATACAAAATGAGACATGGTTGGACATGGACGCAAACAGGTTCCGTATTGAATTCTGTTTCACATTTGCCCACAAATGATGCAGCTAGGCCTGCAGATCCTGCAAACTCTTAGGTTGCCAAAGCTTGCGTCTCAGCTTGTTCCATAAACGCTCGATTGGTGGTAAATCTGGCAACCGGGAAGCCCAAGGAAGTTTTGCAAACCGGCAGCGACATTCCCAAGAACCCTTTATTGTGCATTTTTCTGCTGAAAAAGGCCAGGCGTGGTCACAGGATGTTTGAAACTTACTGCTGAGTTGTTAGTGTCCCTTGTATCACTACTAGGGGTGCCTGGTCAGCACACCAGCGGTTGGGTCAGTATGTCACTCCACAAAAAAGGCAGGCTAGAGCGCTCACCACAAGGCCTCCACACTCGAACCCAACTGTCCTCAGAACCCAAACAGAGCCTGGGTTTGTCATAAAGGCAGCATTCTTTCCCAACTTCTCGTATTTAATGCTCATACGCTCCATACTACGTGAGAAAGCAGCACAAACGTTAAACAGACAAAGAATAATAGGCTAGGCTAACAATGAGGCACAGATACATGGGGAAAGATGACAATACATGGACACGTGAAGCACAGATAATGTACAAATGGGTAGATGGTACAAAGGAATACACAGAGCCACACACTATCACAAGGAAGGCAAAAAAACCAAGTACAAATAGTTACGAGCTAAATACGCAATACAAGACAGAGGTAACTTAAACTGACGAGCTGTGAACAGGATTACGGACCATCAAAAAACAACAAGAGCAAATGAAACAAGACCCAAGGAAAGAGGATTTATATAGGCACATTACCCTGACACACAGTCAGGGAGGCGAACAAGAACCCAACAGTTACTTTAACAGAGATAACAAAAGAGGATCATCTCATCAGCACTCCATCAACCAGGTCTGTGTGGTAGAGTGGTTAGAGAGAAGCCACTCTGTACTAAAAGACACCTGACCGCCTAGTTGGATCTTACCAATTGCCTAATTCCTGGCAAACCTCAGGAACATTTTCATTACCTGGCTAGTACCATCACTGTGGTGAAGCATGGTACTGCCAGCATTATGGTATGGGGTACTAATTAGTGACAGGGACAGAAGAACAGGGTCAGTACTGGGGGATGGATGAATGCACCTGAACGCTGAAGGAACCTAATCCAGAGTGCATGTGATCTCAGACCGGCTCACAGTTTAAATTTAATTCACATCCAGCTGAAGCATAGAGCCAAAACAACAACACAGTGGACAAGTCTCTGTGCTTAAGAGGCACAGCCAGAGTCTATACTTAAGTCGCATTGAACATTTGTGGTGACAGCTGAAAATGACAATTCACAGATGCTTCCCATCTAACTAAACTACCTGTGAGAGGATGGGATCAACTGTCCAAATCTAGATGTCCAAGAGTTAAAGAAGGCTCAAAGCGCTACCAACTGAGCTTTTACAAGGGGTCCAAATGGAGGACGCACCATTAAGTGCCGATGTTATACCTATATGTGGTATTGTATACAACCGCACTTGATTTCCGCCTTGCCAGAGGCTCCCAGATCTCTGCATTGGACAGCGTACTTGCTGAGTCAGTTGTGTGTGCAATAATGTGATGCAAACCAGTAGTGTTCCACATTACACTATAAACAGCTCTCACCCCTCATAAATGGTACTGATGACACAGAGAAACCAGGATTAGTGCTGTGTTACCAGCTCCCAACCTTGGCGTTGCTAAAATCACATATTATTAGAATATTAAAGAAAAGACTGCACTTAACAACATTATTTATTACCAGATAACTATGTTCTAAAGTAAAAATATGTAAACATTAAATTGCAAAAAATTAAACATTGGTGGAGTAGTACACATGGCAGCAGCATCTTCTATATCTGACTTGTGAACACAGGTATCAGCCAGCGCCGATTATCTAAAAATGTCATTCATTGGCCACCAATTAATTAGTTTATCTCTAGCCAAAAGTTTTACGCAGCACATGCACTATTTACTATTTTGCACTATAAGCAATCCCACATATTTTCCACATATTAATGAAAAATCAATAATCCCATCACCCTCCCGCTCTTGCTCCTGCAAGCCCTGACACTGCCAAGCCAAACAAACTTAGAGAACCTAAACAGCATACTAGTCATGCCTTTGACTCATGCCTCTACCTCAGCTGGATAGAAAGCTCTCAACACAGTGAATTCCAGAAGGGTCATCCACGGCATGCAGAATAGCAGGGGCGGGGGTAACATTAAAGTTTGTGTGTGTGGGGGCGTGTTTTGGTACCAACATGCTGGAGGAGTCTGCTACTGTTTACTGGATACTTAGATCCTCACAAGATCACATTCCGGTGGTAGGGAAGAATTTACAGGTTAGGCTTAGGGCTGTGGAGGATAATTTAAGATTAAACAGATGGGCAAAATGACAGGCAAAACACATTCTTTCGTATATAGTGTCTGTGCTAATGGACTCAGTAACCTATGACGAAGGCCATACTGACGAATTTGTGCACTTTCATTAGTGCTGAGTTCAAACAGCTTTCAGTTTAGGGATAGCATAGTATAGGCTTTTGTTTACACATAGGCATTAAACAGTAAACTCTGGTAAAATAGCAAGTGAACTGTAATGTGTGTATAATACTTTGATTCTATTTGTTTGTTTGCGTGTATGGGTGGATGGGTCAAGTTTATATATCATGAGGACTAAATGGGGACATGTTTGATGATTTTGTACAAAATTTTGCGCAACTCTTTTGTAAAAAAACAAAAAAGAATTTTTAGTTTCCTGTGGTGCTAAGGTTGGGATTAGATTACAATAAGTCCACACAATGATATAAAGACGTTTGTGTGTGTGTGTGTGTGTGTGTGTCCAAGATTGCCAGGGAGTTTTCCGAGTCCTGACAAAAGTTTTCCTTTTGACTGCTGAGCTGAAGGTTAGGGTTAGGGTTAGGAGTAGTATTAATTATCTTCATTTATCATTATGTATATGAACAGTCCTGACATTAATAGTGAAACAAACGTGTGTGTGTGTGTGTGTGTGTGTGTGTTTGTGTGTGTGTCTTCTATAGAGACAACATCTGCTAGCTCTGCTGCTTCGGTGAAACCTGCTAGTGTTTACGATTTCTGGAAAGCTCCATTCTAGATAACAAATAACTCCATGCCAAGCGTGATTAAGCTAAGGACAGAAGGGTAGTCAGGATTTTTCTATCCATCGTTTATGAATGTTTAAAAAATGTGCTTTAAAACTGTGTCTTAAGATATAAATACCAGAGTAATGACATCTGGATTAGATTAAATCTTGCTGACTCCACACTCACCGTAAAAGCAAGCAGGTGACAAATGGGGGGGGGGTTCTTTTACTTGCACAAACATAGTAATTGTTATGTATTACAAGAAGTCCTTTTACATGTTACACAAGCACAATGTACATTGTAGTGCACATGTGGTTGGTCTGCAATCCTAACAAGGATCCAAATGTTTCTTTATTTCACAGCTTTTTAATCGTACAAAATTGAACAATTAGATTAAAAACAAGATATTTGTTTTTTGTCTTTTTCCCTTCTGTATTGGCAGTGTGCCACAAGCTACTGTATACGGTATCACGTCCCAACGCTAATGTAGTAATAAGTTATATTACAAATTCCAATGAGGAAAAAAGGAAGCATTTAATATTTTATTAAAGAAAACATTAAAAAAGCAAACAACAAAGTCAAAGAAATATAAAAGGCTGAAAGTGCTGGAGTATCTAAATGTTCCATTCATGATCATGATAGTGCACATCCTTTAAATTTCCCAGCCCTTGCAATGCCTCTGCAACATGATTTGCCTGAATGTGAAGCTTAGGATGTCTTGAAGTTGGTCAAGCACAGACAACAGTGGCAACAGCACTTAAACATCTGGAAATATATCTTATGGCATGGAACATTTACTCTACCCTTTCAAACCCACTACAGTAAATAAACGGGACAAACTATATACCCCTATCAGTCAAAGCACTAAAACCACCATAGTAATATTATGTAGGTTTCTGATGCAGGTAGAGGCTTGGGCTCATTTTAATGATATTTTTTAATGTAATATCATCTGAGGGCAGTATCACACATGACTGAATCAGTAACGCTAACAATCAGAACACAAAGGGTGTGGTTACAATAACTGAATGCAGCGAAAAACGCTCAATGCTTTGAAAGCAAGCAACACTATGTGAGCTTTCTGTTAAAGTTGCACTTGCATGAGTGCATGTGTTTTTCACCACATTTCACCACCAAGTGATTATAACCACACCTCATCCCTATCACAGAACCAATTGTGTGTATGCTCTCCACAGATGATACTGCAGTTAATAAAACTCCAACGAGCACAGGCTTCACAAAACCTATGAAGATGTCGTGTGGTATCTGGAACCAAAACATTAGACACAGATCTTTAAGTCCTGTAAGTTACATGGTGGACCATTCCTGAACAATTTGGCAGTGTGGCAGGATGAATCATCCCATGGAAATACGAATAAATGAAGGGGTACATGTGGTTTGCAACATTATTTAGGTAGATGGGACACTCATTGCAACTTCTACATAAATGCCTGAGACACTATCAGTGTTATATTTACTTCACCAGTCGGTGCTTTTGTAATGTTTGTGTGATAGATTGGCACCTACCCCAGGGTGTATTCCCACCTCGCAACCAGTGTACAAGGGCATATCTAATACTGATACACGTTTGGATGTAATTTTTAGGTCTTCACAAACTTTTGGCAATATATTGTATTTACTGAAAAAGGAACGAATGAACAAAGAAAAAAACTGCATGAACTATGTGTTTGCTTGATTTATAGAATCTCACCTCAACGCTATCATATTCCTCATCGAACAGCATGCAGTACTGTTGCAAACCCAGCTGGCTGAGCCATTTAGAGATAGGCAAGTGCATCATGGTGGATCCTCATTCCCTTCTTCAGTCTGTTGCCTGTGGAGCAGGTAGAGTGGTTTCAGGTTTTTAGGAAATACAGTGATCAAATATACACACAAGCACATAAAATATATCAGAGTACTTAACTAAATACGAGTACTCCCTGTTTTATTCACTTTTCAACATTTTAATTGCACATAAATACCCATTCAGCATAATGCTGTACTCTGATTTCATATTTTTTTTCTGGGCATTCGATACACAGCATGATACTGTGCCACCCTTTGGGAAATATGAGTGATGCTGAGGTCACGACAACAACATTTTTGTTTTTCATTCCCAATGCATTTTTCAATAAATGACAAGGTATGCTAAATGCTTACTATATTTACTACTTATATATACTTATATTAGAATAGTATAAAATATGCTTTATGCTAATAAACCATAAAACCAAATGTAAATGTTTTAAAGATTGTTTAAGTTAGGCAGCACACTATGACACTCCATGAGGAAGCTCTTCTGTATGTCAAGTCAAGTCAAGTCAATTTATTTCTATAGTGCTTTTTACAATACAGAATTGTCACAAAGCAGCTTTACAACAATGAGGTTTGATGCCATACAGAATTTGTAAG
>JAVSBV010037986.1:0-11375 GCA_033117975.1 Parotocinclus spilosoma
TCCCCATTCTTATTATACGACGTGGGATATACTTATCCTGCATACTTGGGTCCTAATTAAAAACACCACCACATCTCGTAACAACTTTAGTTAGAAATTCAGTCTAGCCTAAAAACATTCTTATTTACACAGGCTTTTGGTTAGATTTACACTGGGACGTATGGCTAAGGTTACTGGGGCCGGAGTCTGGAGTCACATCTGGCCTGCCTGCCTTGTCATTCCCTGACCTTTGGCCCGGGAGTGTGTGGTGGGCGGTCTGGCTGAGCTGGGCTTGTGCATCCTTGACTAAGTACATCGCTGGGGGATCACAGTTTAATAGATTTATGGTGATCTGGGATTTTGGGTTGCTCTCTTCTTGCCTCCTTAGTTTGATCACTCATGCTTGTTGATTGCTGGGGAAGTGGGTTGCTGATTTCTCACATGATACCTCCTGGCTGTGTTACCTTCTGCTTCTTCTCTGGTTCCACTTCTTCTAGCCTTTCTGCTATAGTTAATGTTTTATTTATAGTATAATATATTGTATAGTTTTCTGGCGAAGCTGATATTCCACACACACACATTATTTAATTGAGTTTTTATTATTTACTTAATTTGGCTATTAATACAAACGTAACTCTTTCAATTAACATTTAAGCCACACAAGGTTTCTTCCTTTAACACAAGGGAGTCTTTTCCTTTCCACTGTCTCCCCAGGCTTGCTCCATTTGTGAAAGGCCTTTAAGATAATGTAATATTGTAAAGCTTTTTTGAGACAATGCTCCATTATAAAAAGCACTATATAAATACATTTGGCTTGACTAAATTATAAATTATCTAAATAGTGGAGCTCCATCATAAATAACTGCACATAGTGCAAGATTTTCATTTGTTATAGTGTTGATATTGATATTTTATACTAAAAATAATTAATGAATAATTGCTTTATTGAGTTTGATAACTCTAATGCAAGACATTTCGACATTCCAACTCTCCCCGAAGTTCTGTCAGTTGCCCCTTATTGATAGCAGCTATTTAATGCATAAAATTTATAAACAATATCTCAGAAATCTATTTTTATTAAGAATAGGCATATGTTGGGTTGGAGCTGGGTTTGTAGGGGTATTGGTGTTGGTGCTACCTCTCTGAAACTAGAAAATAGGCATCAAGATTAGCTTACAATATAGCTCTACAATAATACTTTTGATAAAAATAGAGCATTGAAATAGAATAAAGAGTGAAATAGAATTTGCTGAGTTGCTGAATAGAGATTGCCGAGGCCTTTCCTTACATAGATAAATATTTTTTGGCATTGGACACATAGTGGCTGATATCTTGCTGAAGTCATATTTATAAGTGTTTGATTTAAAAAGGAGAAGGATGGAAGACAATACAAGGTGACTCAAAAGTTCATCTTCAGTTACCTGCGATGAAAAGCTTTGAACTTTTTTGTATTTATAGATTTTGAATCATATATTGCAAATCTATTTGCAGTAGTCGATTTCTGAAAAAAAATTATCTTCTTTGATATGCTACGTAAATACCTTGATTTTACAAAACTTGCCCTTGAGCCAATATGTCAGCTTTCAAGATGGTGACCATGGTGACCATGTTCCGGACATAGCTCCCTCACCCATTACTTGTTGAGTTATTCAGATATGTCATTTTACCTTTTGTTGCTGAAATAAAAGGGTGTCCTGTGTCTTATGACTCATCCTGTACATTCTATCGGCATTGCCATGACGATTGTATTATTGTGCTACATTTAGAAAGATGTGTGAAAGGGTCGAAGGAAGGTAGTAACGCTGAAGAAAAACGTCAGCAAATATTCAAGCTCTTAGTGCCAGTAAACAAGTGCCTGCCATGCAACCAGCATCCTGCTGAGCATAGTCTCTCTGTTACCTTGGAAACCAGGAAGAAATTATATGTGTGGTGAAGCAGCTGATAGTACCATGGTAGCTACCAGTGAGCCATTTGTACTTTGTAGTTAAATATGAATATGTGTAGAGATGTGCTTTTGGGATGGTGTAAAAACTGAGGCCCTGGTGTCTTGTTTCAGTTCACAGGCAGGTAGGTGCTAAACAAAGAGGTTCAGTGATAAGGCCTGTGATAGCAAGGTTTAGTCCCATGTGAAAACTAGAAGTTAACAAGAGTGGCATAAGCCAACAATTATAATTTATGGTTAGAAATGTATTTATGCATAAATCAAAAGTGAATATATAATCACACTATAAAGCTTAAGCTTTGTGGTGTAAAAACTTACACTTACACTAAGCTTGTTGTGTAAGACCTCAAGCTTAAGGTATTTCTTTTCAGAACTGTAGCCTCTTTTGTTATCTAAGATTTTGGATTGTGATACATATTTTATTTATCAAATCCACAGAAATAATTTTTTTGTGTGTGAAAGGTATTGACACACCTCTAAGAGTAAATCCAGATGATCTACATCAATGCCCTTTATGCTGCTGTATGCCTGATAACTTTGATATAATATGATATTATATAATATACTGTATAATTGTAAGGTAATGTGGCCATCAAATGCAAAACTATTTGCCCAATTTGTTATAATTAACACATTTGATTATGTCAACATAGTGCTGTGTTGGTCTATGTTCACATTCTTTTTTTAGTTATTTTACTTTGTGGCACTTGAATGGTAATTATAAATCCATTCATAAAGCTTAAAATATTCAAACACTTCACAAAGACACTGAGGAACACAGAATGCAGAACACATCAGAAGCCAGAATACAGCAAGTTGCATATAATCAGCCACTTGTTTGTTATTATTTCCAAGCAGATGCTGAAGCAGCAAGCAGTTTGCTAATGCTGAATGCTAAACCGGCCCACTGTGTGTAAGGGTCTCTCAACTAAAGGAAGATTTCTATTAGTTAGTGCCATTGTGGCAAGAGACTGCTGATGTCTGGCTTGCTTTAATTGACAGGTTGAAAGCTGCTACTGCCCTCCTGTCCTTAATCACGCCAGTGGCACTAATTAAATATTTCTCCTCTCTGTTAATTAGGCATGCCCAAAGAGAAAAAGCATAAATTATCTAGTATGGCCCCTGCATGTCTAAAACATTCCCAATGCCTTTTGCAGGCCAGGTCCCATTTCTGTGGTTGCTTCTTTTTCAACCAATTACAGACTGATCAAAGAATTTCTTAATTTGATATGACACAGGAAGAAAGACGAAGTCTTGCTACCTAACTAATCTAGACAGCAACTGAATGTAGAAGAGGATAAATTAACAAATAATAAGTTGGTTTAAATCGCTGAATGCAAATTTGTCTTTCGAGCTTCATTTTAATCAAATTGGGGGAAAAATCAGATGATGAAAGTAAATTATAGTAAATTAAAAATTACAGTAAATTGTAAACACAATGAACATATATTCTCTGTCTCATCTTTCTCTAGTACTCCATGCCAATACATAAAATTCAATTTTAAATAAATAATAAAGACTCAAATACTTTTTTTCTGATTCTGTCTACTGATGGTATTTATATGCAGTATGGTGACATTATTATGAGCGATTCAGATAAGGCATTTAGAGCAAAAATTATGAACTATAAATTATAATGTAATTATAAACCACTATCTATTAAATTTAATTGTATTTCTCTGAAATAAAATATTAACTAGTTTTATGGGTAAATATGTGTATAACATAGTGACTTGAATGTTTGTCTAATAAGCACGGTTATAAACTATATGAACGTGAAGTAATATGTGTTCCATGATATGGCACATCTCATAACTGCGGCGCTTTTAACTTTTAACAAGTGCTTTTCTATCTATTTTAGGAACATCACTGATTATGAGAGAAACATTGATCCTCTGACAGTACTACATTCTTGGTAGGGAGAGGATAAAGGCATTTTTTATACTAAAAGGCATTTACTGAATTCTCTCTGTACATTACAATAAGCATGGTATGTATACTATATTATTAGATGCTTTGGGCTCTTCTTGCTTCAAGTTTGCAGGTTTTTAGAACATTCTTTGGTTTTGTCAACAATAATCACTTCATCTGCCAAACATTCTATGCTCATGCAAATTATTATGTTTTACTTTGGATCATAAGCATCACTTATTCAAGCAGTTGATTGGTAATCTGAAAATGAAAATAATTTACTCTCTGTTTTCCATCAGTATACACTGTCTGAATTGTCATTTTGGAATAGACAAATACAATAATGAACATTTTTCATGCCTGGAAAACCAAGACTTTTAAAACTTTCAGATAAAACTGCATATAGACCAGACCAATGACAGGTAAAAACAGGGTTAAAGTGTATGTGTGTTTGGGGTGCAGACTGTGGAAAACAAATATTTAAAAAAGCATTTAGAGCTTATATATCATAATACCCAGTTTATTACATACACATATGTTGTATTTCACTCTAACCATTATATGTCAGCACTACTTTCACATACTGTAGGCACAGACTATAGGTACACAAATTACTAAATGTAGCTAATCTATTGCTGTGATTTGGTTCTATGCTTGCTTTTCTTTGCTATTGTTCGGCTTAAATAATCCAGTCAATTAACTTCACTTTATCCTCATGTCATTGCTTTGGATCTATTGGCTATTCCTCAGGAAACATTACAGTGCAGGAATATACAACTAAACTGATTAACTAAGCATACAACTAAATAACTTATGTCTCCTCAGACCTACAAGTTTAAATAAATGTTTCACATAGTCAACTTCTACATAATAATGCATCATCGTTGATGGTGACAGCAACATTTGTACATTTAAGGTGTTATGAAACATTTCCTTCAGTTTTGGAGATGTTTGTTAATGCTGGATCATATTTGCAAGCCTACATTTATTCAATAATACTGCTATTGAACTGCAAATAAAATACATTCACCTTCTCAACAAGGTTAGAGAAACATTCATTCTGTACAGTCACTGATTCACTGTTTCAGTATAAAAGGACGGCCTTCAAACTACCCTGACTTCTTGGCTTTTCAAACACTAAAGCAGATATTTAGTACTGGCCAATTCAATCGAAAGTAAAGAAATGGCTTGGCAAAAATCTACAAAACTGAAATGCTTGGCTTGCTTGTTTTGTTCTTTTGTTTGTTTGTTTTACATTTGGTGCCTTAGTTTTATATGATATGTGCTATATTGTACTGTATATAACTTACTGCTAGACAAAGCATATGTTATAGAATGTAAATATAGATTTAGTTAAAAAGTGCAGAGTAATAAAGACCAAAGTGCAAAATGTCGAGGTTTATCCATTGCTGTTATTCTGGTCTTATACTAATGGTCTTAGAGAAGAAGCTGTCTCAGACCCGGCTGTTTCTTTACTTTATACTCCTGTATACCCTACAACTGGACAGCTGTGAGAATAGACAGTAGGCTGGGTGGGTGAAGTCTTTTAGAATTTTTTTACCCTTCCTCAGACATGACTGCGGTATGAATCCAGATTATTTTGCAAGTGAACCCCAGTGATGTACCAGGCTGTCTGCGCCACTTTCTAAAAAGCTTTCCGCTCAAAAGCTGTTTAGCCCCTATACCAGGTGGTGATGGAGCATGTTAACCCTTTGAGGACCAAGATGGACGCCAAATGCAATTATAACAACCTACAGTCGTGAAGGGGTTAGGGAAAAACACCTGTTTTCCTGCAACACTTCACTTTAACTCTTTTAGGACAGTTTGTTGTTTCTAACACATTTGACATTCATTTAAAAGTATGGGACAAATATGTCCCTTGGTCATCATAGGGTTAAATACTTTCCTCAATACTAATATAGAACATACTGAGGATGCAGAAGTTCAAGCCAAATATTTTTGCTTGCTGAGGAAGAAGAGGCGCTGTTGTACCTTCCGGAACTTGAAGCTCCCGACCCTCTTTATATTGGCACCATTGATGATGATGGGGGTGTGTTTTCTCTTCTGCTTCCTGAAGTCCACTATCAGTTCCTTGGTCCACATTCAGAGATTTATTTTTGAAATATTCTTTATTATGCAAATTTTACAATGACATTTGAGCTGTGCCTATCTGTGCAGTCCTGGATATACAGGGAGTGCAAGGGATGGCTGACCACACAACCCTGAGGGGTTCCAGAATTAAGGGTCAGTAAAGAGGAGACATTGTCCCATCCTTAGCATCGGCTTGTCAGGAGGTTCAGGATCCAGCAGCACACAGAACTGTTCAAACCCAGATCCCTAAGCTTTATGTCGAGCCTAGAGGGGACGATGGTGTTAAATGCTGACCTATAATCCACAAACAGCATTCTCACACACATGCTCTTATTATCCATGTGGGGAGAGCAGTGTGCAGTGTCAGGCAATTGCATAATTGGTGGACCTGTTCTGATGTCCATCCTCACTGACAGAGAAGACCAGATGATATCTCTCAACAACTTCTCAAAGCATTTGCTGCTGCTACAGAGAGAGACAAAGAGGTTGAATATATCGATAAAAAATGCTTTTAGTGCTGTTATACACATACTGTTATCATGTACTTTTAACCTTCACATTGGCCATAAATGGCTTAACAGAAACTGTGCACTACCTGTGATTGAAGGGCATGTTTCATCATGCTGTGGGTTCTACTGTATATAATAAATCAACAATCTCACACCACACACACATGACTAAAATGAAAGCTCCAACACATACTTGTCTTACTGATCATGCAGAAAGCAGTGCAAACCCTTAAACTCGGAGAATGTTCCCCCATCTTCTGTTTATCAGGATTAGATGAAAGCAAGCGCCTCTGGAGGACCATTCAGAAAAAAACAGAGAGCTTCTTATGATTAGCTTTCATCAAGCACACCAAAGGAAAAACATGTTCACACTCATCTAACTTCTGTTCTCCTCTAACCCTGTATTTGCACCGGAGCTATTGTCTGCCAATTGTCAATGCCGAAATTTTATCAAAATGATCAAAGGAAGAGGCTTCTTCACACTCAAGGAAATAATGCCATTAAATGTGAGATGTAAAGAAGCATTTCTTCTGTGTGTGTGTCAGATCTTTCTAATTGTTTACTTCTCACCAGAAATGTCTTTCTTTCATTTTTTTTTATTATATCTGGAACGTTTACACATGTTTATACATTTATACAGGAAGATCATACTTTGCAGCAGAAGACAGAAAATCCTGATAATGCCAAAGCTAAACCCATAATTTTCCCTGTTTCTTGGGCAAAGAATGACATTTTCCTGACCTGCATCCCTTTGAGTGTGCCAAAAGTTAAACGCTCAGCACAAGGGCTATAATACTACACTGCTCACAAAAGTTATATTTCATTATGGAATATTTCATTTTGAATTATTCTCTGGTTTTTGTGAGCAGTATAGATAAACATACACAATTTATAGCAATCAACAAACCTAATGCATGTCTTTGGAATGGGAAATAAAGCTGACGTACAACCAGACTGATATGGGATGGACATGTAAACTCTACACACGTCCAAGGTAGGAATCAAGCCGGGCATAAGTGATAGTGTGTGGTAATAGTGCTAACCAATTGGGCCCACATGCCATCCGTGTTGAGGTTAAACAAATAGATACTTAGGTGCTCATATATTAGTGTTGTTTTATAGGGTTCAAGCTCAATAAATGTAACCTAAAGGCAAACATTAATTCCCCTCAGAAAACATGTAAAGATAATTGGAATTTAAATATCATTATTGTTTTAAAATAAATATATTTTACTTTCAATAGCATAATTGTTCCATGAAAGGTCTTAGATGAACATGTACAGGAAATTTGAAAACAAGGAAATTCTCGACAGTCTGCTTAGAAAGATGGTATCGGTGGGACAAAGACATTCTGAAGAATTCATGGAACACCTCCACAAACTGGTGGACACAGTCTCATAGCATACATCCTGGTATCCCATCACCTGCTGCCTTTTTGACATTCACAATCAGATGGATTCATGTCAGCTACTGAGTGTGTGTACCGTAAGAGGGTGTCCATTGCTAGCCATTGAGGAGCAATGTGTAGCAGCAGTGTTCATCCTTTGTGGCTCATTACGGCCAAATAAATTATTTAAACCATCTGGTAGCTAGGCATTGTTTTTTCTCTGAATCTTGACTGTTCCTGTAGTTTGTAATGTGTTGGTTGCATTTTCTTCTATGTGAAAAACCTTTATTTTATGTCAAGAAGTACTGTGCAGATATTCACCAGATCCAAAAGCTGTGTTTCTGTGTCATCAATGACTTCTTGTTTGGGAAAACACTGTTGATGGTAACGCTGCCAAAGTAAATTCTGATGTAAAACAGAACATGAGTATATGCATCCATATCCTTATCATAGAACAGATCCCATCTGGTAAATTGGAAGCAGTCTTACGGCAGCATGCTCCTTCGCACTAGGTTTAATAGCTCAGATGGTGGGTTTCTGTGTTTGGTGGCATGTATACAACTACAGCACACAACTCCCATGGCAGCTAAAACGGTATATCAGTGTCATATCATATCTACATATCAGTGTCAGAAACTCTAGTTCAGGAGAGCAGTGTTTATTGACTATAAACTTTAACATGATATAATTAACATTTGTTAATTACATAGATAGACAAACCACCTCAGCGGCTCCAGTGGATTGCTCAGCCTGCTATTTAAATAGCTGTTTTCAGGACTCTTGGGTTAACTTTAGTGATTATTATCAGTTTGATGCTAAGCCACACCTACAATAATGCCTCTTCCAACTACTGCACTTTTGTTGTTCTTCATCCACTCAGATTAATCTTTAAGATGTTCATATTTTTTATTTTTACTATTGATCAGATAAAAATTTATCATTAGCAAGAGCTCAATCAGTAGGCCCCTTTATTTTCAATTTGAGAGTGGGACAGTTGTAGAGCAAAAGCAATGTGTTAATTCTGTTGTGTCGAACATTGTGTCTATCGTGTGTATACTCCAAGACAGAGAATGTGTGGTAACTATAGATTAAGAAACATGGTAAGGCTGAGAAAGCAAAGCAAAAAAAGTAAAAGCAAGGCTCTGCAGATGCTAAAAAATATATTGATCGTTCTTCTTTGTGCCAGGCCTTTTTGCTTTCAGCCTGACGCTCAAGATCCCTTCATTATGAGGGCAGGCTGAAAGGCCATGGAGCTCAGACACACAGAGCTGCTCAATCATGATGCACTATTTAACAAGCCCAACACTCACACTCACATAGTCTTAAATACACTGCTCACAAAAAATTATGGATATTTCAAAATTAATATGAAGTGATTAAAAAAGCATTTCATTTTGTCGTATTGAATAAGATCATCAGAAAAGCAAATGAAAAATCAAAGAAAGTTGTTTGATTGCATAAATGAGATGCAAACTCAATTAGATGGGGGTGAACAGAATGTCAAAACTGGACAAGAGTACCACACATTGACTGTTCAGTAGGTTGTATGGTCACCCAAGACTGCTTAAACACACTGGCAGTGATGGGCATGGACAGGAAAAGACTGTACAGCAGTTCATGGATTTTGCCCCTTTGGGAATGAACATCTAGTCATAGGACTGACTAACTGAACCTTAAACATGTTTAGTCAAAAATTATTTCTTAGGAAAGAAAAACAAGACTATCTCAGCCAACTAGTTAAATTTGCATGTAGTTTTATCTGCTCAAACAACTTTTTTTCACTGCAGGTTAAAACAGAGACAGGGATATTGCAGGTTCAGCCATCACCTCAAGCTTCACTTTGGTTCCCCAAGTTTGCTTGTTAGTATTTCTTGAAGACAATTATAGGCTGTAAGGTAGCCTAGATAAGTCCACATTCATGCTGATTTTATGCTTTCTGGGATTTTGGTCAGCTAACAGGTTCATTAAGTTAAGTAGCTATCCTGATACTAACTTTAAGAAGATATAAATAGTTTGTTTACAATATTTCACTTAAGGAACAAAAATAATCAGCTATGCTTAATACTAAGGAAAAGTTTTGCATCTTTTTTGAAACATTTGTATGCTTCTAAATTCATACAATTCATACGATTTTAATAATCCTCTCCAGATCAGAAAGAAAATGTACTTATATAAAAAACTATAAAATATTTTTAAAACGCAGTTCTTCTTACATGTACTTTGACTTTTATATAATAGAAAACAGTGTTCTGCCTAGAGGTTGTGTCTGATAGGGTTAGGGTTACACACATGCACATGCACCTCCCTGAGCCCAGAGAAGTCATAGTTACTTTGGGACATTGTTAACATAAGCCTTTATTTTGCACAATGAAGTTTTAAGTGGCGTTTGGTAATGGAAGTCTGTAGTGTAGTGCTTGATAAAGGTTTGCCAAAGCAATCCCTTGACCATGTGGTATTATCAACTATTGATGAATGGTAGTTGTTGTTGCAGTGCCATCTGAGGGATCAGAGTTCACAGATATTTAGCTTTAGGTTGTGTCCTTGTTCTTTATGCACGTCCAGATTCTTTGATTTAATTCATGATATTTTGCACTGCAGAGGGAAAAATATGCAAATTAATTCTAATATTTATTTAAAATACATTGTTTTTTAAACATTTGAGTAATTTCAGTATTTATATGAAAAAATTTATTTTATTGACCAACAGTTGCTCAAAACATTTGGGTTCTGCCATTGCATATACTGAGAACAACTGTTTTCTCATTAGTTTGCATTTTATGTACCACTATAGCCAACAATAAATTACTATGCGCATCAAGTCAAGCAAACAAGCACACAGTTTCCATGCCATGTCCACAGGTGTGCATGTCTAATAACATGCATCAGTGGCATCCATAACAATGGGTGGCAAGGAGTATTGCGCTGTGGATAGCACTGCCCATATACTCCCCTATTGCCAGCAACCCAGAAGGGTCCCAGAAGCTCTAAGTGGCATCAGGTCCCTCACCTCCACACCCTGGACCTATGCCTGGCCATCTGTTGGCCCTCCTGCAGCTGTCAGTCACTGAATATGAAAAAAAAAATCCTCCCCAGTTGAGACCATCAGGCATGTGTCATTCATCTCTATAGTCAACCTTCTATCTTTTTGCCCAGCATCAGCTCCAGTGGCAGTAGTATGCTAAGCACCAAACCAAATTTGGGCACCAGGTGCCAACATCTAATATTTTATTCAGAATAGAACACAAATCACAGGTCAAAAGTTTAAACTGGGAAAACGTATCATTTTAAGGGAAAAATATGTTTGCAAATTTCATGGCGTCAACAAATCCCCAAAAAGTTGGGACAAGGCCATTCACTCAACAGACGTCTGGGGACATAGAAGACCAGGTCCTCAAGCTTAGAAATAGGAAAGCTCTCCCATTCATGCTAAATACAGGCCTCTAACTGTCCAATCGTCTTGGGCCTTAATCGTCTTGGGCCTGGCATTATCTTGTTGAAAAATGCAGGGTCTTCCCTGAAAGAGATGACATCTAGATGGGAGCATATGTTGTTCTAG
>JAVSBV010037997.1:0-24784 GCA_033117975.1 Parotocinclus spilosoma
GTGTGTGTGTGTGTGTGTGTGTGTGTGTGTGTGTGTGTGTGTGTGTGTGTGTGTGTGTGTGTGTGTTTTATTATGTTATTATAACTGTTCCCGAACCTGGCCTTATTTCCAGAATTTCTGTGATGTGAAGCAGATGTTCAGCATAATGCAGCACAAACTGTATATATAATAACACACACACACACACACACACACCCCATCTAAAAACAATTTGAAAGAAAGTATGAATCACATTCATGGAGAAAAGAAACTAGGGCAGTGCGTTGTCCAAATATTACAGCTAAACCTCGCATGCACGCACACACACACACGCACACACACACACACACACACACACACACACACACACACACACAAACACACACAGGCACACAAACCCAAGCACACTCATGACAACACCCAACACCGCAGCACACTCAAAATTCAAACAGGGTAGGTTAAATACGGATGATTTTGACAACTAACAAATGTATGCTAAACCAAACACAATGCTTTTATCTTAAATATTATTGAAAAACCAGTAAACAGTAACCTTTAGGAAGTGAAGGTTTTATATGTGAATCTTGCTCTCACTCTCCGTCTATGTGTGTGTGGACATTTGGGTTCGCTAAAATCTAAATGGCCCAGAATGGGGAGTGAGTGTGAGTGTTAGGTGTCTGTTATACACTCACACACGCGCACACACAGACGCAGTGTCTGATAACTGTCAGATTTGATTGACACTTTGATCTGTTCAGTAAACCAATCCCTTTCCAGACTCTCTCTCTGTGTGTGTGTGTGTGTGTGTGTGTGTGTGTGTGTGTGTGTGTGTGTGTGTGTGTTGTTTTTAATTGTCGGTGTTAAAAATCTAAACTAAGTTTAATTCTTATTAAGAATCGAATTAATTCTCAATCCTACTTTGTTCTTAATTCGGTGCTTTAATGTCGTGGTGTGATTAAATGGAATAAGATTTTATTGTAGCGAACTCGTTTAGAATGAATTGATTCTGGTGACGTATTTAAAGTGTTTGATCTCTTTCTTTATTACAGATCAAAGAGCTCGTTTTTTAAAAAGATTTTTCTGTGCTGGAGATCCGATTTAAATCTGAACAAATCTCTTCTTGAGCATGGATGATGATGAAGTGCACTAGGTAGGGAGTATGGATAACGATGAAGTGCACTAGGTAGGGAGTATGGATGATGATGAAGTGCACTAGGTAGGGAGTATGGATGACGATGAAGTGCACTAGGTAGGGAGTATGGATGATGATGATGAAGTGCACTAGGTAGGGAGTATGGATGATGATGATGAAGTGCACAGGGTAGGGAGCATGGATGACGATGAAGTGTACTAGGTAGGAAGCATGTATGACGATAAAGTGCACTAGGTAGGGAGCATGAATGATGATGAAGTGCACTAGGTACACTAGGTAGGGAGTATGAATGATGATGATGAAGTGCACTAGGTAGGGAGTATAGATGATGATGAAGTGCAATAGGGAGTATAGATGATGATGAAGTGCACTAGGTAGGGAGCATGGATGATGATGAAATGCACTAGGTAGGGAGTATGGATGATGATGAGGTACACTAGGTAGGGAGTATAGATGATGATGAAGTGCACTAGGTAGGGAGCATGAGGGTAAGTCTCTTTTACAGAATGATTCTGTTTAATTGATTCTTTCTGTTTTATTTTCTCTCTTTTTCTAGATCGGATTTCTCTTAATCAGATCCTCTTAGTCTGAGCTCTGGCTTTGAGTTTTGGTACGGCTGAGATTTGAACCATCAGCCTGCATGACCTCGTCCCCGTCACACTGTTTTTACTCTAAACACGACTGAATGCTCTTTAATAGGACTGAAGGTTTTGCTGTTTCTATTCAGGCTGTTAGGACTCTGATTGCTGCACCGTCTGTCCTTCAGCATGCAGGAACTTCTCCAGATTGGAATTTTGTGATTCTTCTGATGGATCCAGAAGAACGTTCTGAACTCCTGAGCTTCCTCTCAAGATCCTGCTTTCAGAAACACTGTTATTCTTACCTGTACTCCATCTGATTTTATTCTTATTTATATATACAAAAAACTAAATCAAAGAACAAATTATATCTTTAAATAAAACCACCTTCTTTTTTTCCCAGTCTGAGTTATTTCTTCCCTCCCATTATCACCATCATAACTTTTACATTTCTTTATTTATTTACATGATATTTTTTTATTATTGATCTCATTATTTATTCTTCTTATTTTATTTTTTTTACCTTATTGATGATCCTGGTTCGGTTCGGTTGATTCTCTGGGTTGGTTCTGCTGGGGTTTGAAGTTGTTCCTCTTCTTCTCCTCTTCTCTCTGAGCTGTACCTGAATAAACATCACTTACCTTATGAGCCACTGAGTAGCGATGCTGAGAGCCGCTTTCTTTCTCTCTTTTATAACTGCACTTCTTTATTTCAGCACTAGAGGGCAGCATTCTGTCTGTTTAGATCAGGGATCTAAAGGATAAATAAATCAAACCAACCAGCAGCTCCCAAATCCAATAACTCAGTGGATTAAACATGTGGTGTCTGAATTCATCTGAGATGAAAATCAGGGTTCAAATCTCACTAAAGGCTTCTGTGGAAGGGAGAAGAAGCTTTTATAAATCTACCTGTTAATTCATTAATTATATTTAGTAATTTAAATGAAAATGACAAATTATTAGAGACATAATACAAATAAAATGATATATGAAAAGAAATATAGTAAATTAAAAAGCAATTAAATCAAGCAGAAATAAAAAACATTAAACTAAAAAATATAAATTATATATATATATATAATTATATAACAGAAAAAAATTAAGTAATAAAATTATTTTCTATTTCTCTCTCTCTGGATTATTCACTTTTTGGGAACACATCACCAACCTACGTTTTAAGACAGTTGCACCCCACCCCCCTAACCCCCCTCCCCGCCAGCGTCGCCGCCACGCGGGAAGAGAGTGTTAACGTTCACTTGTGCATTAATTATAAATAATTTACATATATGCTAATTTGTTTATTTATTTACTACTCGTGGACTTAGTATAGATTTTTAAAAAATCAGACCTTTTTGTTATTTTGGCTGTAATTAATACATTATTAATAATTATCTCTTTTCGGATTAGAACACGGATCGGTTACGCTGCAGCCCCGCACGTTACCCACTGCTCCACGAGATCAGACACGAGACTCCGCTTTCAAAGTCTCATTTAACTTTGTGTTTTCAAGAACCGAGGATAAAAAACGCGTTAAAAATCCGGTAAGAATTTCTGGATTTGAACCCCAATTATTCACTGTTTAGTCCCGCATTTTATTCCACTGAGCCACGAGACCGGATTAGAATCCGCGGCTACACTGAACATGTACTCTCACATCTCACTGAACTTTCATTTCGGTACCGAAATTTAAAGCAGCAGCAAAGCGAGAAAGGAGAAAGAAAGCGGAGTTTTAGAGCCGCTGATTCCCGTCGATCCAGATGGAGCAGCAGGTTGGTGCGGTGGTTCAGGATGGAGCAACAGGTTTGTGTTTCTAGGTTCAAACCTCAGGAGAAGCAGAAGAACGGAGATGAAGCAGAGGAGACCAGAGAAAAGAACCAGAGAAACCACCGAGACCATAAGGAGGAACTGAACCAGGAACCGAGGAGGAGGAACCCAGCAAGAGGATAAGAACCAGACTAGAGGAGGCGAAAGAGCACTGGACTGGACTGGACCGGAGGAGAAGAAGCGGGCCACAGAGAGAAGGGGGGAGGAGGATACGCGGCGGCGGGGCGAGGAAGATAATCACTTAGCCAATAAGAATAATAACAAAAAGCATTAATTAATGAGTAAATACTAAAATTAACATTTAAATGCATCATAATCATCAAACATAACGTTAATCTAGAGTTTATACATTAAATAAAACACAAAGATTAAACTAAGCAAAAGCTTTTAATAAACAGTGAATAAATTCGACATAAAACACCGTTTCGATTAAAGCGTAACACAAACAACCCACAAACCCGAAAGAAGGTAAAATAAACAGAAATCATGAAAACAAAACAAAACTTTGAAACCTATAAACATACAGGCCGCTAGCGTTAACGTAACAACAGGACGTTTCTAGCGGTTAAAAAGTCCGGTTTTTGTTCTAAACATACAGAACATTTACTGTATGAAAATAAAAGTAAATTCCTTCAAAAAACCGAGCGCAGCCTGAAAAACTCAGGAGCTGAGCTACTTCTTCACCATGATTTTACAGGATAAGTTTCTAAATGCATTACTGCTCCCTAGAGGCAAGGATGTATTTTTTAAAAATCCACCAGATTCACTTCCGAACAGCAGTAAAACGGTTGCATTATGCAAAGTCATGTATTCCTGATTTAAATCTGCTTTATTACACCGTAACTCTAAAGATATTTCTCACCAGTAATGACTTAAATAAGGGGATAAACTGCACTTAGTACATTTAGTGTATTACTTATGTTTGGTTATAATGGTATAAGTATTTGAGTAGATTCACCTCCTACAGCCGGCTGTATATTTATTTATTAACAAAATAAAAACTAATATAATAAGAGGATAGAATTTAGGTATATTTGATCTATAAGTAAAGACAAGTCCCCTTTTCTATCCTTTATTATCCTACATGAATCCCAACACCCATCCCGTTTTAAAAACTAATGGAGGAGATGAAAAGGCATGAACAGGAACAAGATGGAAGTGATGGAGGTTTGAAGTTCAGCTTTCTTATTAGACAAGATCCACTGCTTAAAACCTAAAATAAGATAATGGGCTCAGAGAGGATAATATATTAATTTATGAAAATAAGTAAAGATGAAGAACAACTACAAAAAAACAACTTAAATGTCAAAGTAAAGAACAAGTATGTAAAATAAAACGTGTCAGGTTCTCTCACTTAACCATCAACACGAGGGCATTTCAATAAATAAGAACCAAAAGTAAATGTAAGATCAGATTATTAAAATACAGAAATGAAAATAGAGGCTAATAGAGATGTTAAGTCATAATTGAAAAGGGTGATTACGTACAAAAATGAGAAACTGCCTGAAAATCAGATTTAAAAATAAATTTTACGATAAATCATCAGTAACCACACAACCCGTACACTCATACACAACAAAACATGAGAAACAGGACACCTTCATGGAGGAGATAACAGGAAATAAGATTACAATCCCATTTTTAAATGTAAACATTTACAAAGAAACCAACAGATACACTCAGTAACCACAGAAACACAAACTATAACCCAGCAATGAAGCAACATAAAAACTGAACAAACCAGGAAAGAAAACAAGTGTTATTGTATGAGAAGTGATGAGCTGTGGAATAAGAAACATTGTATTCGATCACATTTAACAAACAAAACAAGCAAAGAAAAACAAATTTGAACAAACCAGAATACATTTTAAAACAAAAAGTAAATGTTTAAAGTCTGTGTAGTTAGTTAGAAGTGATTAGCCGTGGGAATAAAAGACTGAATACAATCACATTTAAAAATAAAGTAAATAAAGCCAGCAATGGAACACCGAAACATCTGAACAAACCAGAAAATGCATTTAAAAAAAATAAATATTTTAAGTCGTTGAAGTGATGAACTGTGGGGATAAGAGACTAAATACAATCACAAATGAAAAACTCAAACCCATACACTAAAATCTGATTACACACCGACACCGATTGGAAATTCAAAGAAAACATCTTAAATTAGATGATTATGACCCCATTTGTAGACATTTGCAAATACAAATAAACCAACAGATACACTCAGTACACAGAGAAACAACCGCTCACAAACCACAACATTATAAATAAAGAGCAAAAGTTGTAGCTGATGAGAAGTGATGGTCTGTGGGAATAAAAAAGACTGAATATAATCACATTTAAAAGCTTTTAATATTTACTCTAAATGATTCCAGTACAAACAGGATCATGGGTTTATTAATAACTGAAAATAAACAGATGGTTTAAAATAAAGGGAAGGGAACTGATGTCCTGTAATAAAAATAAACTACAGACGACTTAACCAGAACACAAAAATAACAATCCAATAAAAACCTTTAAAGCGGCAACACCCAAATTACAAAGTAGAATATAGTTTTTAAAAAACCTTAAAACATTAATAAATCAGTCAATCACAAACTAGAAACAAAAAGAGAAAAAAACCTTAAACGTTCAGTTAAATGAAGGCAGTAAAAACGATTACGAATTACATCATTAAATGGATTTAAAAACAAAACCCTGCAAAAAGAGAATAAATGAAAGAATTGATTCATAAATCAGAACAAGACATAAAGGAGTTCAAATGTTCAGTCAGAAAAAGCCAAAGAAGAAAATTCAGATCATATGATAAAGACAACCATTTATCCTGTAAATATATAAATAATTAAAGAGAAGTGTTCTGTGATTCAGTAACCAGGAAAAAGTACCAACATTTTACTGAAAATGCACTAACATTTAATTTCTAAATGTCTTTAAAATAATCTGTTAAATCAGAGAAACTTAAAGGAAACAAAACATGTTTAACTCCTCATATCCATCAAATAATAAACTACATATTTCCTGTTTTAATATTAAACCCCAAAAAAACATTGCACAGTTTGGGTTTGAGCTTGAACTCCCAGTTCATTCACTGGTTTTAATAAACAGCAACAAATCTGAAAATATAAAATTAAAGTGCAGAAATAGCACAAACAGAATAAAAGTAAATTAATGATTAGACTAAGTATAATCTGTTATAAAATAAACAGAACTGAAGATTGATCAAACTAGTTCTTAATTACACAAAACGTTAGAAACCACCAAAAAAGTACTATAGATTTAATTAAAATAACTAATTAAGTAAGTAATTTAAATAACGTGTGAAAATCAGTTTGACATTTTACTGCAGCGCCGTTATAATCAACAGACGGAAGCAGCAGCTCTAGCTCCCTCTGGTGGTGCTGTGTGGTTCTACATCCAGGAACCTAAAAACAAAGACGAGAATAAAGTTGACTAAAAGGTTAATTGATTCAAATGTTTACAGAGCAGAGACCTCACACAGTCTAACTGCCAGCTGTTTTGTGGTAGATCTATTAAGGGGCATCTGGAGATACTAGAAACGGTTTCAGCAGATGGAAACATGTTAACAGCAAAGATGATACATTAATAAATGAGAAAAACATCAGAACAAAGCAGAAATGCATTAATACATCAGAACATTAAAAAAAAACATTAAACTAAATACATTTTAATAAATGAGAAAGAAAAAAGTAACATTAAGTCAACATAATACACAAGAGAAAACAATATAATCAGAATAAATGTTATACAGAACAATATCAATTAATCAAACATTAATAAGGGAACAATCAGTAATATGGCAAATTTAACATAAAAAGCAGAATAAAAGGGAAATAAGAGGAAAAATTGTTTATTATGACAAATTCAGATTTTGACTTTAATAAAACAATTCAGAGAGATTTAATCAAAGTAGATATTATTACAGAAACTCACCTTCTAAAGCTGGTAATCAAAACTAACTGTTGTGATATCAAATTGAAAAAAATATAAAAAACACAAGGGCCTCGTTTATGAAAGACGAGCAGAATTAAACTGTAAAGCTTTTGTTAAAACTGGTTTATAAATGTACATACTCATTTAAATGTTGGTAAGAAGAAAATGCTCACTTCCTGCAGTTTTAAGTGGAAAAAGATCCAGGAAAGATTAAAAACCCAAACCTCGCAGGACCCGAGATCTCCTGAAACATGGAAACCATCAAAGAAAAACTTTAAAAAAAAATAAATAAATATAAATGTTATATTAGAAATAAGATCAGAAGCCTGTAGGTTTATTTCTATAAACTACATAGTCATTTTGATTATCTAAAACATTAGAGTCTCCAAAGATTTTAATTCACTGTTTAACAGAACATCGATTTATAAATCATTAGTTTTTTCTTTTTGTTCATAGACATTTTTTTTTTTGGGGGGGGGGGTGGGGGGTGTTGGTGTTCCTCAGTCCAAATCCTTTATTATACAATCATTATTTATGGATTATCGTACCTATTCTAATTATAAACAAACGAGTATGATTAGTATTTATTAACAAATCTGTTTATACCGCATTTATGAATCTGCAGGAGAATTTCCACATTCATTTTACACGTAATTTACTCAGTTTACTTTCGATTTTATCAATGAGGCTCAAAGTGTTTAGAATCGATCATCATAAGTAACCCCCTCCCTCTCTGGCTTCCTCTGGTGGTGCTGTGGTTTTACAACCAGGAACCTAAAAAAAACTGAACAGAATGAAGTTGATTAAAAGATTAATTATTCAAATGTTTACAGAGCACAGACGTGACATGTCAGTGATCTCAACGTCTGTTACTGCCAGCTGCTGTGTGGTAGATCTACCTGAGGGCATCTGGGGATATTTAACATAAAAAAAAAGTTTCAGTGGATGGAAACAACGTGTTAACGGCAAACACGATAAATTATATAAACACACTACACATGTTAATAATGAGAAAAAAACATCAGAACATGATTATAAAAGAGAAAACATTAAATCTAAAACCATTTTAATAAATGAGAGAAAAAGTAACATTAAATTAGAATTTAGAAAACAATATCAGTAATATATTAAGAATATTTTAACATTATTAAACAACATTAAAGCAGAATAAAGGTTAAGAAAAAAATATCATAACAAAGTCAGAATCGCATTTAATTTGGTATTACATGACAAATTCAGATTTTAGCTTAAAAACAATTCAGAGAGATTTAATCAAAGTAGATATTACATGAACTCTCCTAAATCTGGAGCTGGAAATTAGAACTAACTGGGGTGATATCAAGTTGGAAAAAAATGCAAAAAGCCTCATTCATGAAACGAGCAGAATTAATTTAGGTCTAAAATCGTTATTTAAATATTTTTCTTAAATGTTTGAATTTATGAACTTGTAATATGAGGTAAGGGAACAACAAGCAATAACAAGATCCAGTAAGAAAGCAATTCGATAAACATTTTACAAAAATAACGATCCCTTCAAAATAAAATAGCTATAATCAATAAAAGCTTATTGATTTAATAAATGAATAAGAGTGTAACATTAAATCAGAACAAATGTTGAGAAAAACATTAATATTAATAAAAAACATTAATTAATAAAGTTGGTTAACATGACAGATTCAGATTAAATCTCAGCCTATCCATTGTTTTATTTCAATTTATATTACAGAAACGCACCTCAAACTGGAGATGATAATCTGTAACACTGGCTCCCTCTGGTTGTGCTGTGTGGTTTTACAACCAGAAACCTAAAAAACGGACAGAAAACATGAGAATAAAGTTGATTAAAAGGTTAATTATTTATTCATATGTTCACAAAGCAGAGACGTGACATGTCAGTGATCTTATACAGTCTGTAACTGCCAGCTGCTGTGTGGTAGATCTACCAGGGGGCATCTGGAGATATTAAACAAACAAAAAAAGGTTTCAGTAGATGGAACAAATGTGTTAACGGCAAAGGTGATAAATTATATAAATATAAACACTATGCATGTTAATAAATGACAAAACATCAAAACCAGAAATGCATAGAACCTGATTATGAAAGAGAAAACAGTAATACATCTAAATACATTTTAATAACTGAGAAAAATAGTAACATTAATCACAACATGTTAATACACAAGAGATAAGCAATATATTAATCAGAATAATTGTTAATAACAGACCAGTATCAAACATTAAGAGAACATCACATCAGTATTATGACAAATATTTTAACATTATTAAACAAGAACAATAACATTAATAAAGCAGAATAAAGATTAATAAGAGAAATGGAACAAATCAGAATCACATTTTATTTGGTTCATTACGACAAATTCAGATTTTAGCTTTAATAAAACAATTCAGAGCCAGATTTAATCAAAGAAGATATTACAGATACTCACCTTCTAAAGCTGGTAATCAGAACTAACTGGTGTGATCTCAAATTAGAAAAAAATAAATACAAAGGGTCTCATTTATGACATGAGCAGAATTAAACTTTGTGTAAATCTTTTGTTAAAACTGGTTTATAAATGTACGGATTTATTAAAATGTTGGCAAGAAGAAATAAAACAGAAGCTAGTGAGCATTAAGTGGAAAAAGATCCAGGAAAGATTAAAAACCCAAACCTCACTGTAGCTGAGCTCTCCTGAAACATGGAAACCATCAAAGAAAAACTGGGTTTTTATAAAGATGTTATTTAATGGTGTGTAATTTAAGTCAAATACATTTATATTTGATTTCAGAAATAAAAGACTAGAAACCTGTAGGTTTATTTCTGTAAATTACATAAACAAAATGACTTACCTAAAACATTAACATGGACTCTCAAAATATTTTTATTCACTTAGTTTTTTTTGTTTATTCAGAGACACTGGGGGGACTTTGGGTGTTCCTCAGTCAAAATCTATTATACAATTATTTATGGATTATGGTAACTTTCCTAATTATAAACAGGTATGATTAGTATTAACAAACGCACTTTAATAATACATTTCCTGTATACACAGCGTTCATAAATCTGCAGGAGAATTTACACATTAATTTCACATGCAATATACCGCAGTTTACTGTTTTTTGATTCGATCAACATTAACCCCCTCCATCTCTGGTGGTGCTGTGTGGTTCTACAACCAGGAACATTAAAAATAAATGAATAAATAAGTTGAATAAGAATAAGTTGATTAAAAGGTTAATTATTTATTCATATATTTACAGAGCAGAGACGTGACGTGTCAGTGATCTCACACCATCTGTAACTGCCAGCTGCTGTGGGTAGACCTTCCAGGGGGCATCTGGAGATATTTTAACAAATAAAAAGGTTTCAGTAGATGGAAAGAACGTGTTAACGGCAAACACGACAAATTACACAAATATAAACATTATACATGCTAATAAATGAGAGAAAAAACATAAGAACAAAGCAGAAAAGCATTAATACATCAGAACATGATTATAAAAGAACAGAAATCAGAAACATTAATAAATCGAAATACATTTTAATAAATGAGCATTAATGCAAATGTTAAGTGAACATTAACAACAAGTCAGAATACACGAGAGAGCACAATCAGTGAAAGGTTAAACAGAAGTGTTAAACACAAAATCAGATTTACTCAAACACCAAAAAAACATTCAAAATGGGTTGCTTTCCATTTAATAGAATTAAATAACCTAAATCTAAATATGAGTAATTTATCACTATTCAATAAATAATTCATTATAGATCATAAACTTTATAATTAACTTATCATTAATTAGCCTCAGTACTGCTAAATTATACAAAAAAAAAATTAAATTTAATTCTTACCTCCTGTAACTCAATCCAAGTGTGAAATTAAAAATTGTTCTAGAGATTTAATTTGAAAAAATAATATAAAAACACAATCCTAAAGGAACCGCTAGCAAAAAAAGAAGCGAATTATAACAGCATAAGGTAATATATTATAGCACAAAAATATTTATACAACTAAAGAGTAAAAATTAAAACGGTTAAAAAAAAGAAGAAAAAAAAAGCTACTGAGGATTTAAAAAATTAAAAAGCTCGAGCTGTAAGCATGGAAACCTAAACCGCTAAACGTTTGTAACGTTAGCAAACATTTTCTCCTCTAAAAGCAAAACACCTCTAAAAGTAACGCAATTAAGCTTAAACATGTTAAATAATCACACATTTAAACCAAGTTAAACGACTAGGAGACGAAAATTTCTAACCTGCCTTCACTAAAGATAAACAATTGATTAAAGATAAGAGAAATAAAGCAGCTCTGCTAACCAGAGAAACTCTGAAAGCCGCTACAGGAATTTATATAAAACATTCAGCTTTAGTTCAGAAAGTAAATTAAATATTAGACCATGAATATATTTTAAACATTACGAGGAAGAAACAACCGACGAACTTACCGAATAAACCGCCAAACCGTTTCTGTAATTAAGAGAAGAACGCGGGAGCAAACAAACACCTAATTAATTAACGAGGAACACCTGGGTTCAGAGAGTCGACTTGGAATCAAATGTTCACTTAATAAATCAGAACCGAGTCAGTTCTTACTATGAACTCGGAGAATCGGTGAATCGACTCACAAACAAACGATTCTGTGCAGGTTTAGGAATCGATTCATGTCCTTTAAAATTACACTGCCTCCTATTAAGTTCCATCACTGTATGCGTGCTAAAGCTTAGATGTGAAATAGTTTGTCGCGGATAATTTAATTTTATAATTTATTTGTGTGAATGTATTTTATAAATAACTAATCTCATATATATATATATATATATATATATAAAACAATATGACCCTTCCTATAGGTGCAGTAGGCCTATTTATTAACACACTTTCCCCATTACTTGCAATTACAGCTTCTTCGACTTTCCTCTTGCAAATGCTCTGACTACGTCACAACTTTACTCTCTTTACCTTAAAAAAATAAATAAAAAGAATAATCGAAATGTTGTTGTTCGCGTTTCATTAAAGCTTAATTTACAACAGAGGGCGCACTTTTACCACTTTAGCATCAGCTGTTTACGTTCATTAAGCCCTTATCGGTTTTAAATCATCTTTAATATACGATTTTACACATAATGGCTGTCTGTCGTGATCTGCTTATGTTTTTTTTAGTTATAGGTTTATTTCTCTGCCCTTCTTTCCATTTTACTTTAGTTTTGCTTTGTCATTTACACACGTGCTATATGACTAGCCTTCCCAACCCTGACTCTTAACCTTTGGTCACTGTGCATGTCCCACTCCGGGAAAAAAAAACCCGGCCCTAAACTTATGTTTAACACAACATCAAGTCTGCATTTTGTGTTAAGCACCCTGAATCGCTGAGGGAGGGCCACAACTGACAGTGAGCAATGAGCTGACACGTTAAGGCTAATCGCCAGCAAAATCCTTAAATAAATCTAATTTCAGACTTGGTACAGGTCAAATAATGGGTGCTGACATGACAATAAATGAGAACACCAAATACTTGCGCTGTTGCAACTCTCGAGGCTTATTATCAAAGTAGCTAGAACAAGAAACAGCAAAGTATGTGTCTGATTATGAGTGGCACTGTAGAATCACTCAGCTGATTTTATGAATGCATGCCTCTTTTATGGGGCTAGTCTTTCCTATACAAGCCCGGCCCTGACACCAGTGATAACATAGCCATGAAAGATTTTGGCTGCTCAGAAATCATTCTTTCTAACTGAGGTCAGCAGTAGCTAGTGGAATCGTCTTACAGTGTCGGTCCTTTAAGAATAGGAAGAGTGATCTGTGATTGTCAGTGCTCGTGTTTTTATGGACACTTAAAAAGACTTCCTTTACTGCAAAGTCACGACATACAAAAGCTGGCACATGTAGACGATGTGCACCCAGCTTTATTTCACTTTGTAGCTAAGAAACCAAATCACACATTTTCCCCCGACTTTTGTTTAATAGCTGAACATTCCAGCTTTTCGAGGCATGCCTTAAACAAATAGAGTTGTAGTAATTAAATACATATTTTCTCCAGATCAAAGCAGGGGAAGGGATTTGACAAACATTGCAAAAGTATCACAATTTGTATGTTGTGCCGTTCTGACAACAGTTGGAAGGCCCTTGTCCTTGAACATGTCCGCTTATTAAAATGTTTCTGCTGTGTGATTGGCTGACCAGATATTTGTGTTAAGGAGGAACTAAAGAGGTGTACCTAATAAAGTGGCAGGTGAGTAAACATGTTTTTGTACTTATATTGTATAACTGACTGACCTACAAATTACATCAGCAGCCATGCTTTCTGTTGGAAATCTGCATTTCTTTGATTTCCATAAATGGGGTTCACATGTCACTCGTTGTAAATCCGACAAAAATAGAGACATGTATGTGGGGTTGCGAACAGACCCAGTAAATGACCTCTCTGTGCCACGTCACCGTCCCAGCTGTAATCTGAGAAGGGTACTGTAACGTTCAGGTTTCAAGTTACACAATGCGTCTGTCTTAAGCATGAAATAAGTTAGGAAGTTGTGCAGTTGCACACTGGGTTTCGTGCCTGATGAGACGGCATGCCATGTTTGCACTCAAGAAAATCTCATTCGCAAGGTATTACCTAAAATACTGTGTGAATTGAGGTAACCTAAATGTTTCGAATCGATATGTTATCTGGCCAAATGTGCTCTATACCCCCGACGTAGGAACCCAGCAGTTTTGGTGCCCAGATGAGGTCAATTAGGAGACGGAACTAGATCCGGTAATGACTACAAATTGAATTCAGATACATCTGCTCAACTTCATTTCCCACAAGGCCCCATTTCCCAAAGCTCTGCGAAAACACACACACACACACAAAATGTATTGATTTGTCAGTTTCCTACACGCTTATCCTAATGCACAACTGTCCCTGCATGAACAGCTGCCCAGGTCACAGACTTCAGCACACAGGGCTCCTAAATTATTCAGGACTTCTACCCCAGCTTTAACACCATAAATGATGTCACCCAGCCCAGTGGAGCCAGACGCTTTCCCACGGGACATCAGGATGGAGTCCGGAGCTGTGTCCACTCTACAGTCCAGTAACCCACCCCTGTGGTGCCTTAAACAGGGTCGGCATTACACAGGAAAGACTGCTGAGGGAGTGAATTCATGGGCTCTAGACTTCCTTAAAACCCTGACCAAGACAAGGAAGAATAAAACAGTGTCGTCCTGGTCCACCTTATTGCACCCGAGCTGGCACGCTGGACACGTAGGGGTTGGAGACACTGTGCTTTAGCTACTGCACAGTATCTGCTTTTGTGTGAGCATGCTGGGAGGCACAATTAATAGTCATGTTCTTTTACTTTTTTTAAATGTTTTTTTCTCATACTTCTGATGGATAAGCTGGGTGCAGCAAGGGAGACAGCACCCCGATTTCCTGAATTATCATGTACCTACCCCTTCAGGCGTCAGAACAGAGAGTGAGCAGCACAGGGGATTCATAATGAACCCTTCTTGCTCGTTTCCCTTTCACGTTTACGCATTTTCCAAAATAATGCACACGTATGTTCAATTACCTTGGTCTCCATTGTTCCTCTTTGCACTGATTTTGACTTCTGGTTTAGTCCTGGACAATAAAAGAGATGGTGAAAATGAGGAAAACTGTTAGCTACAGCGATTTGTAACACAAACAGCACCTTGTGTACATGTATAAAGTGTCACAGTACAGCTGCAGTTAGTACTGGCACTCCTAAAGTATGCTTATCAGTTGGTTTATTTCTGTAATTCAACTTTTATCATTGTGAATTTTGTGCTGTCTGTGCTGCAAGCTGATTTAGTTTTATTCTGGTAGTTTATCTAAACCAGGACGTTGCTCATAAAACACAACAATCCTGGTTGCGCAGTATCGAAGTGAAAATCTTGCACCACCGTTTTGTCTTCACATTTATTTGTCAGTGAACAAATTAATGCACTGTGTTTCGTCTTGGAAAGCAAAGCAAGAACTAAATGTTTGCAGATGTCTAATTTCCCTCTTTAAACTGTACAACACGTATAATTACTTGAAAGAACACACTGTCTTTGCCAATGCAATTTGCAAGTTTTTAAAGTCAGAGGTTTAGATTATCTGCATATACCGTACAAGTGTTTGCTGCGGTAACGTCTGCTAATAATTTGAATCTAAAGGCGTATTTTAAGATATTTTAAGATTTTTGTTTTGTCAAACCAGTCCAAGTAAGGCCAAAGAAGAAAACACTTTTCACACCACAATATGATTTTGGTTACGACTGCAAAACAAAAATGTATAGATTCAAAATGTTTTGGTGATTATTAAAGTTATCTTGCATTGCTTTTAGGATAATTACAGCTACCTTAGGGTGATGATTGCAAAATAAAACTAAAAATTAGACAGGATTGGAAAATGCAGGGTTAGAGTTACACAAGTATGATCTTGATATTGATTCCAACTTATTTTCTGGTAATGCTAAACTGTTAATAGAATTGGAGGCACAGACCAAACAAAGTAATTGTCTTAAAAGTCAGCTTATATAATCTGATCATGTGACAGCTGATTTACAATCATGTCTGCATACGCACTCCTTAAAGATACAATTAAAGCACATTAAAACTGTTTGGGAAGACTTTTTTTATACTCTTTATACCAGTTTCAGAAAAAGCCAACCAATCTTTTGCAGCATTCTGTCTGGATTTAATTCTTCTTAATCCATTTTGTTGTCTCAACTGCCAACTCACTTTTTTGGAGCAGCATTGTCTTTCAGTTAGCCAAACCCTAAAGCTTGTTAAGGTTTGTAAGCACTCCCATCTGACTGCAAAACAATTTGCCATTTTACACTTGTGTCTGTATTTGTTCTAGAAATGCAAAATCATAAGGAGATTCTGTCTACTGTTTCACTCAACATTAAGTGATACCATATGTTCTTGATCTGGAAAAAAATATGCCACTAATCAAAATGATTTAACTGATTAAGACGGTGTAAATCTATACCATAATTAGTGCTCAGAAAATAAATGGGGATTGACTATTTTTGGTCAAACATTGCATACCTTTATGCACTTGATATAATTAACACTGTAATAAGCCTTAATCAGCAGCTGTAGATCAGTACTTTACCAGCACTATTATTAGAATCAGTGAAGGTTTTTATCAGAGGATGCATCATTTCATTCCAGGAAGAGAACAGTGCTGATTTATGTCCCCTACTGCCCTAGTACATCAGTGCTTATCCTATTTCATGAACACTGACTATCTTGAATAAACCACTGTCCTGATTAATAAAGCTTAAATTGCAAAATCTTCAGCATTGGCATCTAATATGGTATTGCTCTGAGACAATGCTCCATTATTTTAAAAAAAGCTATATAAATAAATCTATAAACACAGGGGAACCCATTCATAAACAGCAGTGAGTATAAACAAAGTCAACAAAGTCTTCCGAAAGTCATTCAGGAGATAATATTTTGCCTAACAATTTCAATAAAAGTCGAACTTTTACCAGTTAATAGTCTCTGAGAAGAGCAAAGGTGTCTGGCTGATTTACTAAATCCGAATCAAAAGGTCCAGGCAAGGAGACACCTTAACATTTTGGGGATGCACTGACCCAGTTGTCTGGCTACAACAGTTTGCCCCTAGTCAAAGATCATGAGATCTTTATGCCTGCCCAGGATTGTTCAAACGCCCTTTTGGTCACAATGACAAAAGCAGTACGAGTAAAACGTTTGCAAATACACAAAACAGCGGTACGGGTAAGCACTGTCAAAACGCCACGTGCAAACTGCACTGGCCACTGGTTCCGATCGGGGCGTTAAATAAGGCAAATAAACTAAACGAACAAAAGATGCTTGAAAATGTTGAGAAGCAGAAATGAAACTTACAATAAAGAGCGTTTTATAATAATTTAATAGCAGAGTTTGCAGTGCAGTTAAGTCGCATGCACATTTTTGTCATTCTTGCACAGAATCAGAAAAACAGTCCCATTTTATTTCCTCAGCACGTGGTCACTGGTCACCGCCACAGGATCTACACCTCCCAGCAGGGTCGGTACACTCTTCCCACCATGCACCTGGTTTCCCTCCTGAAGATGGAAATGCTGGGACTTTGGTTTGGGTTCATGTCTTTGCGTTCAGGGCTCAGGACGCTCTCAGCACGTGGGACGCTCCTGTCCAAAGACTTTATGCTTTTCAGCAGGTTGAAGTCTGACAGTACGATGATCTTGGAACTGCCAAGAGCAGACTCAGCTGGACTTTCCAGCAGTCCTTCGTCCAGAGTCTCTTGATCGAGGTCCAGTTGTTTGGGCATTGCAAGTGCCTCTGCTCTCATGTAGCACTCAGAGAAGAATACTGCAGCAAAGGCGGCGGAGAAGATGAGCAGCTTCATTTCTTTCTGGATCGTCCTGGCTTTGGTCTGGTGCTCTTTCAATGGATTCTTCCACAAATCTGCCTGTAGGTTAGGACTTCCTCATCCCTTTAAATACCCAAAGGTACCTGAGGTGCCATGCAGTCTCAGCATGAGGTGCGTAATGCCTTTCCTTTTGTTGTCTTCAGAAAAACACTTCATGAGTGACACACAGTGTTGAAGTAGCGAGATTACCTACCATCTATCACGTTGTCCTTTACCAAGCAGTAGGGTCTCTGAGAGTAGGTATTGTACGGGATGATGTAATTCCAAAATCCCTATTATAGGAGGATTATAGATAAGGATCCTTAGGAGACAGTTTTAATTAGAATGACTTAGCAAAACACCTGAAACCACATAATTCCCTAAAAACATGCCATGGGAAGGTTTTGCGTTTTGCAAGATTGGAAGCCGGCATTCCTGTTCACCTCAAAGGTGTCAGGGCTCTATGTGCCAGTCAGGTTCTCTATTCACAATTTCTTTATGGGCTCGTGTAGGAGTGCAGGGCAAAGCTTGATTACATGACTCGTCAAGGATTAAAACCTATGAAACTGTCATATTTAAGCTGCATTCATAGCGCAGGTAAAAGGGGATCCATTTCTTTCCTCATACATGACTTTGAATTTGTTTCTTTCATAGCGTTGTGAATGACAAAGCCTCATTCAGACCTTCTGAACCCCCTTCTAAACTACTTTCATATGTGGTATTGAATGTCTAATGGCAACGTGACCTCGGTTTGAACTGTCAGATCTGAATTCAAACCTTGTATCAAATCATAGAACATCTTCTCTTTGGGGTAACTTTATGTAGGGACAGTTAAACAACCTGAGCGTTTGCCATGGACAAATCATGTTTCTAGTGTTGCTAAATTCCCTTCCAGTGGCAACCAGTACAAGCCAAAGTCTTCACCATTGTGTATCTGCAAATTTGATGGCAGCAATTTTACTCGCCCTTTTAAGCCCATCCCCGTCCAGGTTACCATGCTCCGTGTTCTCTCTTAGCTTCTGAGAGGGTGTGTCAGGTGGCTCAACGTTCTTCTGCACATGTGGAGCACATGTAACGGATGCGTGTAAAAGTGATCAACCTATCACAAAACCTGAGCAGTAAATTGGATTTGGGCAACTTTTACCTGCAAAGTGAACAAAGTTTTAGAGTCACTGAGGTGTTTGGAAGAATCCATTCTAGTAAAGTTTTATCTGTAGAGATCCCATGCTTGTATTCTTCACATTATAACCACTAGCAAAAAGTGTAGATGTAATAACAGAAAAAATTGCTTGGAGAACGTTTCCCTCAATATAGTAGGAAGAGATGTGATGGTGTTTGTCAGTTTTTTACAGGATGAGGTTTGAATTTTGGAAAGAACCACAAACTCCACTTACAAATCATTTCAATCAGTGGAGTAGGACCTCATGGAAATATCATTTAACTGGCTGTTATAATTAGATGTTTTCCTTCAAATTACTGCAGTCTGCATCGATTTTTTCATCTTCCTTGGCTTGGCTGGCTCGGAAATAGCTGTAGCTGTAAAAGCGTTTCTTAGCTCGACTAAAAAATTTAATTTCTCTTTATAAAATGCGCGAAAGGACACTAATTAGGATGGGAACCTTCTAATGCAGCAAAGCGAAGGTCTCATCTCAAACCAGTTTCATGAACATGGTAATGTTCTTCAGTGGCCTGCCCAATCCCAGTGCCAAACTGAGCAAGCCTAGGGTGAGGGTGGCAAGGAAAAACTCCCTAAACGCTATAAGTTGGAAACCTTTGGAGGACCAAGATTTAAAAAGATGTGGCTTAGATCTACATTACTGCAAATAAAACAAGTAAAGAAATGTGCCAGTTTTACTTAACATTGAACACAATCATTGCTCATGCACATGCTTTACAAGCACGCTTTATAAACAGGCCTTTCAGACCTTCTATTTTGCCAAAAAAAAGAAGCTTTAACGCTGACTCAAACACAGCACATGTGTTACATTACACTTGGAAACACTTGAACCATGTATTGCCAATTATTCCTCTTATTTGCACAGCCCTGGAGCACTTAAGAGCAGGGAACGCTACAGTGATACCAATACCAGGAAGGTACTTTAACATGAGTCGAAAATTACGAAAATAAAATCATAACAAACTTGTCCACTATGCAGAAAATCTCTCTGTAATCCTTATTGCTTTGGTTTTGAAGGCATTCTGGGAGGCCGCAAGGTCATAGCACTATTTATTCACAGTGAGAAGGACCTGGGTCCATGTCCTCCCTATGTCCATGTGGATTTACTCCAGGTACTCTGGTTTCCTCCCACAGTCCGAGGACATGTGTTAGGTTCCTTTCTGTTTCCCTTATTGAGCCCTTAGTGTGTATGACCGTATATGTGCGCTGTGATGGATTGGCACCCGGTCTGGGGTTGTTCTTGCCCTGTGCCTGCTAGGACCTGACTTTTGGTGCCCCTGATCAGGGATTAAATGAATATGACAATAAAGGAATAAATGAACGAATGCATTCTGCAGTCTTTTAAAAACGGCAGTGCTGCTCGAAAGGTGGAATGTTCTGTAAAATTGCAGTTGGGCCGGTTCTATTTTCTATAAGTCACTGCAGATAGCCACATTCAATATGAAAATATACACTGCTCCAAAAACTTTTTTTTGCCTATGAGCGTACTTTTGTGTTCAGCTTGAAATAGTTTATCGTAATGCCACTTTTTCCATCAAGAAAAACTGCCCAGACAAATGTATAATCTGGAAAGGATGGAGGTGTGTGTGTGTGTGTGTGCTCTCCATTTCTTATGGTTTCATACAGTCACTCATTTTAGATACTTTAGTTGGATGGTATGGAGATCAGCTGACCTTCTTGCGTGTCCAGTCCTGCTGTAGTTACTGTTGTCACAATAGCACCGGTGTGTTTAGACATGGGCATGTCTCTTTCATGTCTCTCGTTCAGGTGTCTGCAGAATTTGGAGCAGTCAAAGGACAGCTGTTGGCCATATGTTCGTAAGGGAACTGTTTCGACAACCATAAACCAGGAATGGGTCAAATTAGGAATTCGAACCATGCACATACTGTCCAGCACGTAGACGCTGCAGCTGTGGAACAGACTAGAGCTAGAGCAAAGCATGCTTTTCTACATATTAAATGTTCTAAAATGAAGCAAACGTTGTCCAGTCATATTACGAATATATATCAAATACACTCACAGATACATTATTATAGTTTAACTGATATGTATAACCTCACAGTCATGTCTCATTTGACATGCTTCAAGTTACAAAAGCAGAGTGTCATGGTAGGCCTCAAAATCATTTTAAAATACATTTATATACGGTTATTCAGAGTGACAGAGAGATATTGCATTTAATAGCCACTTTCAGAATTCTGCTATCATTAAAAAAAAAAAAAACGAGACTCCGAGATAGGAACGATTAAATTGGAAAAAGGTCAGGTTAACATATCAGAGTACTTTTCTTTTCAGAGGTCGTCCTCTTTGTTAATGATTTTTTTGCATGCACATTCAGGTCACACAAGGCTAGGTTAATAAGGAACAAGAAAGCACAAACATATTAGAAATAAGAAATACAGGTAGGATTACAACTGAATTATGTGTAACAGAGTTCTAGATATAAACATTCAGACAGAAGACTCAGTCCCATCATCGCCAACAAATCTCCGGTTCAGTCTCAAACTGTGCGCACTTTCCTCCGGGTACTCTGTAGATTCTGATTGAAGCCCTGAATGTGACTGAGCATTTCATTTTCCAAACAAATGTGGTTTAACATACTAGCCTGCCAATGAGGGTATGGCATTTCCACCATTTATGTATGCTTTTGGGCACCAATATTAAAGAGCAATTGTATGGTCACTCTGTCATTCTCGACGTTTCTCACTTCATGTACAGCGCCATTTTCCCCCGATGCCTTAAATTCGACATGCACCATCCTGCTACAGCTAGAGGTGTTCCTAGATTAGAATAAACGACCCCAATAGGAGTCATCGCCTCTCTTCTTTTAAAAGAGGATCATATTCTGTAATCTAATCTCATCCACTTTCCAAAGCATGAGGTCCAACAGACTATGGCCATAACTGCACAAGAATAAAAAGCACGAGATTTACGTTTGGGGGTTTGAAAAAAACTCAGCAGCCTTGATTCTTGAGCACAGACTTAAGCCCAGTGCAGCTAGGTAAATCCAGACTGTCATGATGAATAGCTCTTATTAACTGTCACAGATCTGATTATGCTCCTTAGGATGGTGGATTGTGGGATTTTCCTAAGGCAGAAGCAATATCTTAAGATTATGACACAGTCTTATTTGAGTTCAGGGTCACCTCTCTGGACTAAATTAGCCCTCTTGAATAATATACTAATATGTACCTGAATCTCTGATTCACTGTGTGGGCCTAGCGCACGTCAATAGTGGAGAGCATGACACGATACGACCTGGTTTACTTGTCAATCTACTGTCTATACACTTTCACGATATGCTGGGAACGCTGGGGACGTTTCTGAAATGGCGAGGCACGGAGGTAGTCCAAACGCCAGGGAGCGAGTGTGAGCTTGAATGTGCATGCAATTAAATGAAAGCCATACCGGGAGACGTCTTATAGAGTGCGTGTTACCCGCTGGCTACTCTAGCATATACCGGGGCATATCTTGAGTCAGACTCAAGTAAGTGCAAAAGCGCAGGAGCGCCGGGACACCATGCCGCAACGCGTATGTTTCTAACGCACTACCGGGTGGCTGCTCTAAACAGTGCAGAGGACGCCGAAGCTGCAGAGGTCGAGCATGAGCTGGAACGCGCACATAGCGCGGTGGGTGAGGGGGGGACCAGTCGAAGAAATCTCGGAAGTGGCCGAAGCGCAAAAAGGCAAGCACATAAGCTCGGGGCGCGCTTGTAGCGTGAGTGTGAAAAACACACAAAAGGCGCAAACACGAAAAAGACCTCGGGTGCACGAGGAGCGCGAACAGATCGCGAGAGGCGTCAAAGCGCCAGAGGGCGAGCGTGAGCTCAAAAGCGAAGAAGCCAGATGAAGAAGCCGTTCCTTTTCAGAACGAACTCCCGGCTAGAGTGAGGCTAGATAGGTGCCGCTGACTGAAAAGCGCTAGCTCAAAATGTGCGAGGACCGCACAAGTATGGAACGGGAAAACCCTCAAAGTGCCCCTAACAATCTAAATACCTCGGGGGTTACCCGCCCATACCAGACCTATGCCACTAAAAGCCCCCAGAACTTTACCACTATCTGGTCGGATGCGCAAACCGAACGGAGATGGAATCCCGTTGGAATAAGGATGACCTGGCCCCGAACAGCGCTAAAACCACACCTTAATAGGACGTGAAGCAGCTGTTTGGGATCTGGACATAATTACGATAATGTATATAAGGCCACCTCACCAATAACTCTGTAATGGTGACCCGCGAGGACGGCCAAACGCTCCGGGGGAAGGTAAGAACCCTAACAGGTTCAAGTCATCTTTACGTAGAAAAATGGGAAATTTGAAGACTTCCTACATGCCGGTTTTCAGTTGGATACAAAACGGTTGATCCTTCCATATCACTTAACAGAAAATTCCTTAATAAACTTCTTTAAAAGATATTAAAATAATTTGTAAATCCATAATCATTGGTAATATGAATTGAGCATCATTTTCATGCCATCTACAACCATATTAATAGGTACAAATATTCAAGCAAAATGAGTCTTTGTGGAGTACATAAATGACAAAACGATGCCTTTTTAAGAAGACGAAATAAAGTGATGGGCAACTTATTTCACACCGTGCAGAGAGAACGAAGGAATAAGCTTACGCTTTGGTACGAGTCCGTTTGATCTGGGCTCGGAGAAACAAGACCTCAAGATCCAAATGATCAATTAGTGGCACTGATTATTGTGCAAGGAAAAGGGCAACCCATTCCAGTATAAGATGGCATGTTTTTATTTAGGGTCACCAAGGTGACTAAAGCCTCGGCACCAGCCCAGCGAACGAGACATCAACATGCAACAGATAGATTAAAATGCAAATGAGTGCGGACTAATTTGCAGAGTGATTGTTGATTGGATGGAAGGATAAATAAAAAAAAACAAAGGGGCTGAAGTGACATGTGTTAAAGGGAAAAGGCGATTGGACTGTAGTCGCGTGCCAGCTGTTAAAAGGTCATCCTTGTAATTTTATATGCGTCTTGCCGTATAAATGACGCTGATTTTAAACACGTTTTATATGAAACAGGTCTGATTAAACCATACGTTGGTGCCTGGAAGTTTGGGAAGCCTTTAGAAATGGAAATAAGTTCTAAAAGTGGATAAAATATTACACTTGGTGATTTATTTATTAAGAAATATGATCCAACATTACATCTGTGAGTAAAAGGATATGAACCTTTGCTTTTAGTATTTGATCTGAGCTCCAGGTTGTTTCCAGTAACTGTTGATCAGTCCTGCACATCGAATTGAGTAAATTCCTCCGAAACAGAGCAGCTTCAGCTCTGGGATGTTGATGATTTTCCTCACATGCATGGCGTCCAGGACATTTAGGTTGGATTAAAGTCAAGACTTTGACCTGGCCATTCCAAAACATTAACTTTTGGTAGAACAACTTGTGTGCTTTGGGTCCATGTCTTGCCCCATGACACACATTCTCGTGAGATCAGTTCACACAGATATCCTGACATTTTTCTTTAGAATTTGCAGGAAAAATCCATTGTTCCTTCGACGTTGGTAAGATGCCCCGGCCAAGATGGAGCAAAACAGCCCTAAACTTCGGTACTACCACACTGCCATTTTTCACAAATAGTGTTTTTTCAGCTCAACCCAGCAGGAGCTCAGGAGATACACCAGATATATATTTATATAATGTATATATATACACAGTATATACCTTCAGTTTAAATGGAATGAAAATTTGCAGACACACCAGCTTCCACCACCGTATATATATAT
>JAVSBV010037998.1:0-11375 GCA_033117975.1 Parotocinclus spilosoma
GTACTGTTTCAAGCATACTTTGTATTCGGACACACTACATGCTCTCGCCTACTGCTTTCGCGTACTGTATAGTATGCGATTTCGGACGCAGCCATAGAATCTATTGACACAATCAGATCTACAATATCTCTGTGATTCAAAATGTATTAAGACTTATTAAGTTCTACATTGTTGTTGTTGGTCACAGGTAACTTAAGATGGAATTGACGATTCTGATGTCCGGGAAACGCAGCTTCTGTATCCGGAACTAACGACACCCAGAAAGATCACCAATATCACACAGCACCGTTACATCCCTCATAACCAAATTTACCAAGAAACCCCAATAACAGGTTTGCCAGCCTTTATGAAAAGTCGCACTATTGTATTTGTGTTACCGTCTTAACAAAGCGTACAGTTGTTTAAATTCTTTAGCGGGCTCAGCAATCAATGCCGACCACTAGTGCCACCATATTACAAGATGCAAGTCTCTCAGTTCTAACTAAAATGCAGGTGTACTTTGCCTACTCTTTTACGCTTCCTTTCTGATTCCCTTTCCAAAAAAGCCCCATCCTTCTTGGGTGTGCTTTTTTATTTAGTTTATTTAGTAACCTTTGCATCAAATATGCAGGTGTGCACCATTTAACATATGCAGACACGGCAAGGACTTCACACAGAAAGCACCCAGGCTGCTCCACCCTGGGATTGAACCGTGGGCCTTCCTGAATAAAGAAGGAATAAACCTTGGGACGATCAAGATTCAAAAAAGGAGAACTGGATTAATTAGGTTTGTTAATTGTAGAATTGGGTAAATAATAACAGTTAAATGAAATAATTTAAAAGATATGCATATCAGCAAATATTTTGTCTGATAGACAGTGACTTTAAGGAGTGTTTTTTTAACTGGGTTCATTCCCTCTTGGTTGTGTGCAGCCAATGAGGTATGTTGATTTATATTCCTTCAACTCTAGAAGTCAAGCCTTTCAGTTCTTAATACAATGCAGGTGTACTTTGCATACTCTTTTACTCTCTTTCTGATTTTTTTTTTCCAAAATAAGCAATTATGCTCTAACAACGATTAGAGGCGCCGATGCATAACACATCACCAAAATCCGAGGACATCATCCTGTCTCCCAGCTCTAAATCAGAGCGTAATTTGAGTTGCCCACTGGCCACTATTCAGTAATTGATCATTTATCTGAGCAAAATGTTGATACTCCTGACAGATCCTGCCACCACTAAATTTGACATGACACACACACACACACACACACACAAAATCTGTTAGAAAGCTCCGTTTCAGCTATGCGCACTGTTCATGTTAGGGCTGAGCGGCTGGTTCACACATTTCTGAACACGACCAGCATGGTAATCAGGATGGCGGTGTGACCACTGGAGAATAATTTAGCCCTACTCTCGACTAAATGTCCTCCAGAGGCCGAACGTGAACGCGTTAACCGAAGTGAACTCAAAAGCAGATCATCCTGGACTGAAGTGCACCGTTCTGCCAGCGAGGGAAATGCTGCACTCATCAAAAGAGAAAGCCCGGCCCTTATCCTGAAATAAAACGTTGCATGAAATATTAACGGCCTCATTAACAAATGCAGGGAAACATCCACATGCCCTGCAGGTGCCAGACGAGAGGACTTGTATTCAAATCTGTCACTCATGCAGGGGTAAGAGTGGCTGTCAGGGAATATGGGGATATCTGAGCGAAAGCAGCACAGCTCCTGCAGCCTTTGTAACGCACAATTCACAGCTTAGTGCAGCAAACCAATCTGTCTAATGCAGACGTAAAAACGCTAACTTTTTTTCTGTATTTGTTCTTCAAAGACTCGTCCATGTCTGCTATCTTGACTTTCTGTATTAAGTGAAGTCGGATTTATTTGTACAGCACTTTTTACAATGGGTTATTGTCTCAAAGCAGATTTACATTATTATTCATTCATTCATTATCTTCTGCTTAATCCACATGGGATCGCGAGCCAGCCGGTGCCCACCTGGCAACTCTGGGTGCAAGGGCAGAAACAACCCTACATGGGGCGCCAATACATCGTACACACACAGTCACATACTAAGGGCCACTTTACAGACACCAATTAACCTAACACACATGTCTTTGGACTATGAGAGGAAACTGGAGGTACCTGGAGTAAACCTATGTAGACACGGAAAGGACTTCACACAGAAAGGACCCAAGCTGCTCCACCCTGGGATTGGGATCCACCCCGGGACCTTCTTGCTGTGGAGCAGCGGTGCTACTCACTGAGCCCCCGTGTTGCCTTTACAATATCATATTATCTTAAAAGGCCAATCCCAACTTGAGCAAGCCAAGGGCGACAGTGGCAAGGAAAAATTCCCTGCATATAGAAGGAAGAAACCTTGGGAGGATCAAGACTCAAAAAAGGATCCATCCTTCTTGGATGGCCTAGATGCTAACTGAAATAATTAAGTTTGTTAATAGGAGAATTTGGTAAAAAAAAAAGATATGAATATCAGCAAATATTTTGTCCGATACACAGTCACTTTAATAAGTGTTGTTTAAACTGGGTTCATTCCTTCTTGGTTGTGTGCAGCCAGTGAGGTATGTTGATTTATGTTCATATTCCGTAATGTGCTTTTTTATTTCGTTTATTTGGTAACCAGTGCTTCAGATATACAGGTATGCACATTACATTCTGGGAAGCAGGTAATTGATTGGTATGGACCCTGACTGGACATTTCCACAGTTACACAGTCTTTTTATGTTACTGTAAGGAAAAGGATATTTTTTAAATGCATTAATGATAGAGCTAAAAACACGAGTGAAACTCTACCATCAGCACAACATACAAAGCCTACACTGTTTTACTCCCTCCAGTAACTACAGGGCTTAAACAATGAAACTGAAACACCTGGTTTTAGACAAAGGTTTGGCTATAGCAGCCCGGCCGTTTATATTGATCCTGTGGATCCCGACGGACAGAGAGTTGAGGTGCACATTTAATTCTGCCATGATTTGGGCAGCCGTGGTTTTATGTTTTTTGGATACAATCCGGGTTAGCACCTGAACATCCCTTTCAAACAGCTTCCTCTTGCGTCCACAGTTAATCCTGTTGGATGTGGTTGCGCCAGCAAGACATGCACCAACAACTTATCCTCTTTTGAACTCTGGTATGTTACCCATAATGTTATTTGCATTTTAAAATTTTAAGCAAAACTGTGCTCTTATCCTGTTAATTGAACCTTCACACTCTGCTCTTACTGGTGCAATGTGTAATTAATGATGATTGGCCACCATGCTGGCCATGAAACCTCCCACACTAAAATGACAGATGTTTCAGTTTCTTTGTCCAACCCCTGTATATGTGTGCCTGTACAATCTTAAACTGCTGGGTCTATTTCATGACCCAGAAAATGACAGGTGATGCATCCACACAAAATGATCATATTCCAAATATGTGTTAAAAAGACATAGGTGTCATAGCCCAAAAAACAAACAAACCCAGAGACTGGCAAACAATGTCAACAACGATTAAACAAAGCTAATTGAATAGTAACACACAAGCTAACAAACAATACCTTGGTTAATCCTAACTCCAACATCATCCTTACTCTCCAAAAGCAAATGCTCTGCCTCTTTTGGTTTGCAAATGAAAGCCGCATTTCTAAAACACTTTACCTCATGGTGACCTCGTGATTACCACCATAATAAAAACTTTGGACACATACGATCGTCATGTAAACATTTGATGCACATAATGAGAGAAAAAAACACCCCCAGCAGCACAAGCTTGTCTTTCTATCACAGTTAGGACATTTTACACACAGCTGTAGTTAATTAATATCAAACCCACACCTACCCCTATCCTTATAGCCTCAGTAACATACAACTATTATTTTGCTTTATTACAATTACATCAATAATGCAAAAATACTGGTAAATAATGTCATATCTTTCTATTGTTGGGAGAGTTGGTCCTTCTAATGATTAATAAACTTGACAGACACTCATGTGTACAGGTGCATACATACACAAGCACGCACAAACATACACACCCACAAGGTCAGATCATATTACACAACTGTCACTTTATCTGACAGCCAGACAAAGAACTACAAGGAAAGGTTTAAAAATCGAATCCATTATGGAATCAATTCAGTGTTTTCATTATTGAACAGAATACTTAAATCAAACACAAAATATGTAGAAACAGTAAAGAAAATACAGCAATTCATTTGAACTAGGCAATAAGTATTGCATGCATTCCAACTTTTTCGATTTCGACTATTCTTTAAATTAATGATTTTTTGTTAGTACTAATAACCAGAAGTTTGAGGGTTCATGTCACAATAACGGCAAGACCATTAATTTAATGAATCGCTTGCATTTTACCTGGTTGACTGTATCAGCTGTAAGTTTCTCTGCATCTCCTTAAGGCTTCAAATGTGAAGTTCTGAATTGCAAATCACGCTACTTCATGATAAGATGTCAGGTGGTGTATTTATACAAAAGCATCATAGTACGAAATATGTTGTATACTGGAATCCTGTTACTGGGGCAGGGAAACAGACATAGGTGCAAGAGTCCAAAAATCAAACAATGACCCAGAAACTGACAAACAATGCCAATGACCATTAAACACAGAATATAAGGGACAAAGCTAATTGAATAGTAGATAACGCTAACACAAAGAACAAAACTAATATGCATAGCCAATGATAACAAGACCAAACATAACAAATACACACGACAACGATAACAAGACTAGATAAAGCGATTACATATAGTGATATGACAACTTAACAATGCTAATACACACCACATAACACTTAATCTAATACAAACACTACAACAACAATAAGTACAATACAATACAAACCAATAATACATACAGGCACAATAACAATACATATAGACAAGAAAGATACTAACAGACAGTGCTAAGGCATACAAGCAACACAGCAAAACAGTGCAAATATTGTACAAAGTATACAATACTACACACTACCATGCTGCTACAGATAAATGAAGCCAAATACAAACCAAAAACATGTGTCTACAAGAACACCGTATATAATATTTTGTGTTCTGTTTAGGGTGTTGCCATTATGTAAGGTTGTAAAATATCCAGATTCTCAGTGGACAATTTGATGTCCCATTTAGTAAACTACATTGTTACCTACAATGCTCCATAAAAATAGTGGAGGGGGACCCACCATGCCCAGATCCCAACAGAGTGCAGTAACTCCCTCCATCATTTGGTCATTAGGCCACCCAAGGAGGATGGGTGCCTTTTTGAGTCTTGGTCCTCTCAAGGTTTCTTCCTTCTTCATTCAGGGAGTTTTTCCTTGCCACTGTCATGCTCGCTCAATTTGGGATTGGCTTTTTAAGATAATTATAATATTGTAAAGCTGCTTTGAGACAAAGCTCCATTGTAAGTAGCACTATATAAATACATTTTGAATTGAATTGAATTGAGAAACGGTGTACACTACTTGCATACTAATGTACCACAATGCATAGCGGTTTCTTTAGACTGTATTTGCCACAGATGACAGACGAATCTGAAAGCACAGGGCTGATGAATTATGTGTACAAATAGAAGCACAAAATATTGACTATTATAATAGTACAATAGTAATATTAGTTTAATTACTTTAATAGTATAACGGTAGTATAAAGTATGACTAACAAACAGTTATAATAATAATAATAATAAGAAGAAGAATGATGATAATAATAATCTCTGGTGAAAGTAATTATTTATGTATTCTTAATGGTTATGTTTGTCAGACAAATTATTTACACAATTAGCATTGACAGATAAATTAAAACATTGATAAATGTTAAATGTCACTCACTGTAATCCTATATATTGTTCTACACAGAACACTATATACAGTGATCAGTGAATAAGCAAACAAGTGGACCATGTGAGACACCCCAGAGAACAAGATTCCAACCGGGACACTAACAGGGAAGCTGAGAAGACACAGAAAAAGACATGACATGGAAAGAAAACGAGAAGGAACACGATACACCAATCCGGCATGAAGCAAAAAACTGGAACCAAGGTTTTAATTGAACAGCTGTGTAAGAAAAAAGAGGGCACATGGAAGTCATGTCAGGATGATTCAGCTCTCCAACATACCTCATGCTGACATATACATACATTATGTATAGACACACCTACAAATCAGAATTGTGAATACATTTTCCCCTATTTGAAAATTATTTAATAAAATAATACCCTTTGTTTTTGTCCTGTCATCATTGTGTTCTTATGTTCATGGGGGAAAAATCCATGGGGAGCTGGAACGTATTGCAGCATTGCAGGGACTCAAACACAAGTCTCCATGCTGATAGGGTATTAAACCGCTGTGCTGAGCCACATGAGCCATCTGAGAGCTGCACTTTTGGGATAAATACTAATTGTACATTTCATCTTACTGCACTGTAGGCACCACATTGTTTTACACATCGTCTTGTATTATACAGTACTATTATAAAGGAAACTATGCATGTAGATGTAAAAGTTCTGTAGCCTTGGCCTTCATGTGATGACTGAGATGCACTAGAGGATGCTAACTGAGAAAAACTGACACTTCAACTTCAATTGTTTTAGATTCACATAGACCACACTGAATCTCATACTGACAGTTGATATATCCGTTTATGAAGCCATTATAGTTCTTTCCATCCGATTCACTTCTTCCATTGTCTTAAACTCTTGATGCAACAAGACACAATTTTTTAATTCCCATGGCACTTCAGAAGCTATTTGCTAACCCCACTAAGAGGATATTCATAATGCTCTGTTGGTTTGTTTTCATATCACAGCTGCTCTCATTGAGCAGTATTGATGGGTGAAGTACAACCCATGGCAAACATTGTGGAATCACCACCCTCAAATGATATTCACCCAGCTCTTTTAATTCATAGCAAAAAAGCAAATCACATATGTGAAATCATTTTTAAATACCTGTGCATTCTGTTTTTAAAAATTATAATCTTTTAACTATATTAATTAACTTTATTACAACAACTGCCTATACCATCTTGCAATATTCTTAATTATCAAACAATCAAGAAGGAGTACAACCCAAGCTGAGACGGTATGGAAAATAGGAAAAAGGCCTATAACACATTCATCATCAAAATCATGTGATGTCAGAAAATATAATCTATCCACTAACTTCTGCTTAATCCACACAGGGTCGCAGGCCAGCCGGTGGCCACTCTGGCAACTCTGGGAGCAAGGGCAGGAACAACCCTAATTGTTGAGTGCTGACATAAAATGTAAAGAAATGATTCTTATCTTATCTCTACTGCACTGCTTTTAGTCAGTAACCATGGTGAAAGTGGAATGTACATTCAAGTCTTCTCATGCTGGTGCACAAAATGTGGTAATGCCTGGGGAAATACGGTATTAGCATACTTCAATAAATGTTTCTATTTCATGTCTGCGGATAAAAATATCTTCAGTTAATATCGTTCAGAAGCCACAATCCAAGCAGGGTTTAATATTTATTATCAATACATCCTTTATTTCTATAATATAATAGTATCATATAATTAGATACTCAATGATCCACAGGATTGAGTAGCCCATGAATGTGTACAGACACACATTCAATTATGTGAACACACTTCCACACAGCAAGAAGTTGAAAGGTTTCTGTCACCTCAGATTTACTACACATCTTTACAAATGAATTACAAAAATAAGACACAGATGATTTAAGACTTAAAAAAAAACTTGAAAGTAAAAAGTTATGTACAATGTCATTTTTTTCTAACAGAAGAAAGTCTGTGAAGGTTGTATGAATAGTATTAGGAGTGTCTGTCTTGCCAAAGTCATGCCCAAAATGACAGAAAAGCACAGACCAATGTGCAATGATCTGCATATCTCCCTCAAATGTGATCAAACAGACAGAGCAAAAGGATGCTTACTGGATATTAAGTGTCAAGTTTGCCTAAAACACAAATTTGACACCTTAGATATTGAAACAAAAAAACTGTAGAAGAATGCCAAAGATCTGCGCTGCAAATAGTCAACGTTTGATCACAATGATGGGAGTGTCAGTGATATGAACCTTAAATTGTAGTTAACAAATTTTGACATAAGGACTATTAGCTGAAGAAACTCTGTGTTCAAAACAACAAGTACTGATCCATCAGAATGGTCCACAAGAAAGTAAAAAAATCAAGCACACCAACATTACATAGTTTCAATAGAGCAAGGTTTATCAGAGGCGCAGCAAATTCTACCAGCTGGGTTTGAAATTATTGCTCATTAATTTTACTAAGGAGGAAATGACTATTTCACACACTGTACAAGTATGCGCCGAAAAACGTTCCATTCAATCTATGCCTGTTCACTTTAACAATCAAGATCTTATTAAATGTAATAAAATATCATATGAAATACCAATGTGTCTATAACTCCAGACTTTGCCTGACATAAACAGCTGGTCAAATCAACAGCCAATAAATCTATTGTGTTCATATATATTTATATGTATTTGCCTGCTCTATTTTAAGTCGTACGGCTTTTTTCGTCCCCTGCAGCCTTTATATTCTCTCTAACCTACAACTGTGTAAACTGGCTCACATGCAACAAGTATCAGGTCCATCATACTATAATCTTGGGTGTTATGGCTTTCCTCCATACAGTGTTGTAATGTAAATATTACTGTATTTTATAGAATTATTGTGAATTTCCTTTCATTAAAAATGCGGTGGCATTAGGGATGCTGTGTTTATGGTAGTGTTCCGGTCATTTTTCAGTGCTATATCTGACCCATTTAGTATTTCTTGTAATAATACTCTTTATATTTACATTACAGTACCATAAATAGACTGTGACTATTGAACGTTAATTTTTGGTTAATGTCCTGTTACACAGAACGCAATGTAAATGTTAAACGGCGCATACCTGTATAATGCAAAATGCTAATTTGTTTTGGTCTTTACGCTTAGGCTCTGTTTTTTGGATAATAAATTCTAGTTTAGAATATATCTTTAAAAAAGCAAAAGGCAGAAGGCAAGCACATTCTTACAGGACTATAAAGATCAATTTGTATTTTACATTTAGGTTCAGGCATTTACAACAAAATCCCAACAACTATAAAATAAGTGCTTTATCGTTCACAAAAATGAAGCCACATTTTGAAAGTTCCCTTTCTGCACAATATATCGATTTATCGAACTATCTATAAAAGTGCATTCTTGGCTGGGCATGAGACACAAAAAGTGATAGCAGTGGTGCTATAAAGAAAGAAAGGCCACAGATCATCTCATTCAGTGCTTTTCCAATAAGGTGCTAAAATTGATGCCACGTACTCAGCCATGACTCTCCTGTATTTACAAATCCAAATCAGAGTCAGAAACAATGGCAGCTCTGAAATCTTTACCTGAACTGGACCGCTCCCTGAATTTAAGGCTTGGACCTGCAATGAATTTTGCACATTGCCCTGTATCATGATTATTATATCACCCACAGCTAAGACGAACTACTCACTGAGCCAGAACACGGTGAGATCATCGACTGGAGATACCACAGTGTTGCTTAGGTCTCTACGATCCAGTACAACCTTCAGTACGAACGGTTAAGACCATGTGGCCTTCCTCAGCAACTCTTGACAGATTTGGACACGTCTGAGGTCTTCATGATGACGCTGGCTCGTTTCTCAGGAACGGCCGGTTGATTCGAAGCTACTGGAGGGTGCTGTGAAGTTGGGTGGGGTGAGTTCAGGAGGCTCCATGTCCCCCCACTGGAAAAGGAGCCATGAAGGGAAGAAGATGAAGTTTCCTGGACAGCGGTAATCCTGAAGTTTGGCTTGGGTGGGGTGATAAAAGTGGACATACTGGGTAAAGACATCCTCACCATGGGACCCAAAACTGGCGTTGTCATGTTCCATACAACTGATCGCACATGCTGTAAAACAAGTAAAACATTTTAACTTTAGGCTGTTTTGGAGACAATGTCTTTAAATTACAACTATACAGTTTACTGCTGGAAGAACAAGCTTTAATGAGAGAGATTGTATAGTAATAAAGATTTTGAGATTTTGAGTGCTTTACACCGACACCTGCTAGACAATGAAAATTCCTAAGACAGCTAAGATGTTTTGTGTACATAGAAAGCAGGTCTTTTTATTTTTGGTGATTACTAGTAGCTGTAGTGTAAGTGTAGCAAAGTATTCAAATTGTATTTAAGACAATACTATGAGTGTGTAGTACATTCTATACATTTAAGTTTTCTACATACACTGCATGGCCAAAAGTAAGGTCACACACATATTTAGTTGGGCCATCTTTAGCTTTGATTACGGCATGCATTCACTGTAGCATTGTTTCCACAAGCGTCTGCAATGTCACAACATTTATTTCTGTCCAGAGTTGTATTATTTTTTCCCAAGATCTTGTATTGGTCATGGGAGATCTGGACCACTGCGCATGTCTTCTTCAGCACATTCCAAAGATTCTCCACCAGAGAAGAAAAAACAACCATTGGTGGAATAACCTGGTCATTCAGTATATTAAGATAGTCAGAAGATCTCAGTCAACTTAGACCTGACCAACTCCAGCAACCACAGATCATAGCATTGCCCCCACAGGCTTGTACAGTAGGTACAGGCATGATGGATGAATCATTTCAACCAACTCTCATCTTAACCTGATGCACCCAACAGAGTAAATGTGGACTTGGTTGTTTAACAAATGAAAAGCTACTCACTGTATCAGTTACGGCTAAATAACTTGTTGCCACCTGAAACATAATAACCCATGCAGTAATTATCTAATGGGAGGGTCTTATCTATTTGATTATTTATGTCAAGGCGGTGACCTTTTTTGGCCAGGCAGTGTTTCTTCCACATATCTTTATTATTATTATTATTATTATTATTATTATTATTAATAATAATAATAGCAGTAGTAGCATAATTATTATTTGTTCAACAGTAAAACAAATTATTTTATGAATTTATATTGGTATTAGCAAATAGGCAATATCAGAAAAGTGGTATCAGTGTATATATATAGTAATTACCTTGTAAAATAACTTACAAATGTATTAGATGAAATTTAAATACATTTGTAAGTAAGCAACATTGTATGAAATATTTGGGTATTTTTTACTCTTCGTAAAGCTGCATTCACAAGGATATCTATGGAAAACACATGTATGCAATCGGTTTAAAGTAGAATGATGCAAACCAATGCATCAACAGACAAAAATAAATAAAACAGAACTTTTTTGTAATTGTTTGTGTCCATGTGTCAACCAGCTGGAGCATTATTTGTAATGATGGTGACTTCTTCCCAGTGGCATGATTACACTGGTTAACAGCCAAAATGTTTCGGGCATCAAACCAGTTGTTCTTAACTAATTTTGGGGTGCTGAGAT
>JAVSBV010038009.1:0-11375 GCA_033117975.1 Parotocinclus spilosoma
AAGATTAATTTAATACAATTTGGAATAATGCTGTAATGTAACAAAATGTGAAAAAAGTAAAGTGCTGTGAATACTTTCCGGATGCACTGTATATGTAACCCCTGTCCTGTCCCAAAGAGGCAGCTTGGAGGTGAGATTTGAACCTTGGGCCTTTTGGTTCCCAATCCTTAACTGCTAGATCAGAGTCCCTGTGTACTGAAAGTTTTCTGTTATAAATGTCTCACTAGGAACAAATCAGACTTTTGACCATGTCTCTCTGTCCACCTACCTATCTGTGTTTTTCTGATATCTCCAGTTCAAAGACCATTCACTGGGATGCACTTTCCCTTATAATGACAGGCTGTACAGGTCTTTTGGTGAATATTTTGCTTGTACCCAGGTCCCTGTGGTGGTGGTAATGGTGGTGGTGGTTGTGGGTTAGTATGTAGATATCAGAGCTAAACCATGTAAAGCTGCAAAAACATGTGTAAAGACAGTAACGATGCACCCGACTAATCTGATTATAACATGGGTTAGGCCAGGCTTTTTTAATTGCTTGTTTTGTGGATCCGCCGACAATCATATTTGAAGAATACCAAAATTTTTTTTATTTTTTTTTGGGGGGGGAGGGTATTTCGCGGATCCGCATCAGTACTAATGGTTGAAATAAAAAAAACAAATAAATCAAACTTTTTTTTTTTTTTTGCTTTTTCCGCCCTCCAATGGAGAGCCAGCTGTATTGTTATGTACATTCAATTTTTTTTCCAGATTCACTTATTTTAATTGTAGATTAGATACATTTTATTTTTAAATAAAAATGTATTTTTATTTCTTTCTCCTTCCTTGTATTGATTCCACATAGTTTTAAAGAAATTGAAAAGTGCTGAAAAATAAACATTTATTTATATATTTTTTCCTCCCTCCTCAGTAGATTCTTAAGTCCGAGGAACAAGCAATTAAAAAAAGTCTGGCCTTATGTGGGTAATAAACCACAAAAGAAACTTGTTTATACGGTTTCACTGTAAATAATATTTAGAAAGTCAGAACGATTCCCCTTACACTTAATAATGAACTGAAATCGAATCTTGTGGCCGCTAACAATAATAGCGCTTGATCAGGGGCTTCGACCTGACTTAAAAACCCACATTTTACATGCTGTCTTACTGTATTTTATCCTTATAAGGGTTGATGATTAACCAAACAGAACTAGACCTACATGACAGCAGAAATAAAAAATGAAAGAAACTAGCATTTACAACCACGACGGCTTATAAGGTGCACCTTTAAAAGCATTTCTGTAAATAATTTCTACAGATGAAAGAAACAGAAAAAAACGTTCTTTTGAAAGTAATTGTTATTGTTAAATGTAGATAGAAGCACTTAAAAATGTTAACCTATTTTACAGATAAACCATCCGCTAAAACATTATTATAACAATAAGCACGTTTTCCTCACACACAGCTTTTTAAAATAATAATGTTTCTATTAGCGGTAATAATATGTTATAGACAATATTTCGCACTTAATGTGGTAGGTTTTAATTATAAGTATTAATATTAATAAAGAATGATAAAACAAATAACAGTAACGACGCTAAGTCCGGAACATTTGTGATTAGTCACATTTCCGCACGGACGCGTTTGTACGGGAAGCGCCCCTGAGAGCACGGTGCTACAGCTGCTCGCTCTGTGAGTCCGATTTTACTATTATTTCTACATTTCTGATCGATATTATAAGAAAAAATATGTTGTCAGATGATTAACTGTTTACTGTTAGATGGTGAACTGCGGTAAAAAGCGTTAAAGCCGCCGGTTTATGTGTGTAAGTTAATATAAGAGTGACTGACTGTTTAAATCGCACCGTTTCCTTTGTACGGTTATAAAATACGGTTGATTTTTTATTGTTATTAATAATGTTAAGCGTTAGAAGAAGAGTTGCGTGACGTAAGAAGGCCCTGGTTGATTCTATGAGCTGTACTGAAACTCGAGTTAATAAAGTGATAATCACACAAATCCAGCACGTCTCCCTCTGTTACCTGTAGGTGGCGCGCGATGGAGAAGCTGCAGGGTTTTGACTTTTGGAGGAAGACTCTGCGCGGGGCGAGCTTCGTCCTCGCACCCATGGTGGACCAGAGTGAGCTGGCATGGAGGCTGCTGAGCCGTAGGCACGGCGCTCACCTGTGTTACACGCCCATGCTGCACGCCCAGGTGTTCGTCCGGGACGCCAATTACCGCCGAGAGAACCTGTATAACGAGGTCTGCCTCGAGGACCGACCCCTGATCGCACAGGTGAGCGCATTATGAGAAAAGGTGAGACTTCTTACACCCCCAGGTTCAGGTTCAAGTATAAAAGTCCCTGTGTGTGTCCTGCGATGGATTCGCACCCTGTTCAGGATCGGTTCCCGCCTCGTGCACTGTGCTGCCACTTTAGATCCAGTGAATTACTTTTCCTGTAGGCTCGTCAATCGATTGATTGATTGATTTTTTTTTTTCACAGTTCTGTGCTAATGATCCCGAGGTGTTTATTCAGGCGGCTCTGCTGGCCCAGGACCATTGTGACGCCATCGACCTGAACCTGGGCTGCCCTCAGATGATCGCCAAACGAGGTACTGAACCCCAAACCAAGTTCTGAATGGGACGGACGGTTATTTTGTAAAAATTTTTAGTTATACAGAGTTTAAAGCTGTATATGCTTCTCCCTTTCACTTCTGTGATGAATAAATTCAAACTGTAACTGAAATCCATCATGTCATCATGTGTTGCCACATTTCCACTGTTGTGATTCCTTCTTGAATGCAGATATGATTAAGAATATAATATTATTTATAATATTTAAAGTTTTATTTTGTATTTGAAGGTCATTACGGGGTGTTTCTTCAGGATGAATGGGAACTGCTGGAGAAGATGAGTATGAAACAACACAAACACAACATATACGCTCTGATTCGCTGTTTTGACTCTTAAGGCCAGACTTTTTTAATTGCTTGTTCCTTGGATTTCCCTTATCAGCACTTTTTAATTTGTGGAAGCAATACAAGGAAGGAAATAATTACATTTAAAAATAAAATGTATTTAATCTACAATTAAAGTGAATCTGGAAAAAAAAATTATGTACAGAAGAAAACCGTTGGCTCTCCACCGGAGGGCGGTAAAAGTTAAAAATTATTATTTCAAAAATTTCAACCCTTATTACTGTGGCGGATCCGCGAAATACCAAAAAAAATGTTTTTGTTTTTTTTGTATTCTTCAAATATTATTGTCGGCGGATCCGCGAAACAAACAATAAAAAAAAGTCTGGCCTAACTCTTGTTATATATTTACAATTTATAATGATAAAATTCATCCTAATCTCCAAACTCCGAAATCGAACTGTTCCTGTACTTTGGTGATGCCTTCTCTTCTCGCCGTTGATCCTGGATTTAAAGATTTTTATTTTGTTTTGTACAGTTAAACGAGCCAACGAGAAGCTCTCCGTTCCACTCACGTGTAAGATCCGTATTTTCACAGAGGTGGAGAAAACGGTGCGCTACGCCAAAATGCTGGAAAAGGCGGGTTGCCAGGTATTTACCCAGCTCAAGTGTTGGTTCTGTTAGGTTCCGGTAATATTTGGTTGCATTTCGATAGCTAATTTGGTTTTGTGTTCCAGCTGCTGACAGTTCACGGTAGAACCAAAGATCAGAAGGGAGCTCAGACTGGAGTGGCCAGCTGGGATCACATCAGGGCTGTACGGTACGACCAACATCCAAGATTTATACAGTGTGCACATTATTAGGATGAGCTCAGATTTAGCTAAACAGGGGCGTGACACTGCAGAAATTATCCCAAATTTTATTATGTGTTTATATTCCAAATAACAACCAGAAAGTCACTTCTGTTATCTTATTGTTTTACATTTCTTATTTAAGTGATTATATTTATTTAATATTATATACTTTATTTATTAGTTATTTAGTATGTACTTTATTCATTTAAGTACAGCATTGTTGTATTTTATTTATTTTCTTGTCGTATTACATTTCTGTATTTAATTTGTTTACTTTTTTATTATATTTTATTCACATTATTTACCATTGCATTCTTAATTTATGATTCATTTTATTTTACAGCTCCTTACTCTTAAGAAATACTTATTTACATTTTGGGGGATGAAATTATTTTATTATACATGTTATATTTACCTTAGTTATTTTATAATTTATTCATTATATTTTTGCATTATAAAAATGTGTATATGAGGTAATTTGAAAAAAGTTTTCTTATATCATCTAAGGTGTAAGCAGGTCAGGCTTCTTCCTTTAAACATGTGGGGATTTTCTTTGCCAATGTTAATTTAGCTTTGTTCAGTAATGATTGTGGATCTGTATCTGTTATTGGAATGTTTTTTTTTTTTTTGTTGTTTTTTTTTGTGGGTTTCGGAGCTGAGGCAGAGAAGAGTTAGGGTGCAGTAACTTCACTTATTGCACCTCTAATTAACTTCTATCCAAAATGTATTTCTCTTATTTATTTGTGTAACTAAGGATGCTGCTGGACATGTCTAGAAGCGGTGAATTCTGCCAGAAGGCGGGCTGCTGTTTGATAGCTGAATTTTGTGTGTGTGCGTTTGTTTTTAGAGAAGCCGTGAACATCCCCGTTTTTGCAAATGGGAACATTCAGTACCTGAGTGACGTGCATCGCTGCATGGAGGAGACCGGGGTACAGGGGGTCATGACCGCAGGTACTGCACCTACGTGTGTGTGTGTGTGTGTGTGTGTGTGTACACATACATAATCACCTGGACTATTTGTGTGTTGGCAGAGGGGAACCTGCATAACCCGGCTCTGTTTGAGGGGCGTAACCCGCCTGTGTGGGAGATGGCCGAGGAATATCTGGAGGTGGTGAAGGAACACACACCCTGCACGCTGTCCCACGTCCGAGCTCATCTCTTTAAACTCTGGCATCATACGTATGTCTCACACACACACTCACTTACACACCCATCTCTCTTACACACCCATCTAGTATCAAAGTCATTTACTTCTATAGAGCTTTTTATAATGGAGCATTGTCTCAAAGCAGCTTTATAATATTATCTTATCTTAAAAGGCCAATCCCAAACTGAGCAAGCCTAGGGCAACAGTGGAAAGGAAAACCTCCCTGAATGTAGAAGTAAGAAACTTTGGGAGGACCAAGACACAAAAAAAGACCTTCCTGGATGGCCTAAATGTAAACTGAAATAATTAGGTTTGTATTAATAGTAAAATTAAGAAAATAATAACAAAATAGAGTCCCCAGAGAGAAGATTTTGGAGGCATGTCGTCTCCTGATTAGGGAGTTCCTGCACTCTGGTGGGACTGGTTTCTCCTAATAAAAAACAGTAGAGTGATGTTGAAGAGGAGGAACATCTAAGTGTGTGGTGCTGGAACAGGTCCCCGAACTTTACAGCTTTCTTAAATTTATAAATGTTTCCCAAAACCTTTGCTACTAATGCAACGCTGAGTATTGATGCGCTTTGGTGACTCTACGTGCTGTTCTCCCTCTGAAACAGTCATTTTTGTGTCATTTTATATGGGAAAACGCCCTGCTCAGTAAGAGCAGCCCAAGTATGAATCGAGTCAGAGGAATTAGACTCGGATGAAACGAACGACTGACTTGGTTAACCAAACGAATCACCAAATGAATCGCTCAGTCGTGTGTAAAAGCCTGAGGAACTACTGACAGATTTAAAGACTTTTGATCTTTCTCTTCCAGGCTGCAGATTCATCAGGATCTGAGAGAAAATCTGGCCAAAGCCAAGAACCTGTCAGGAATAGAGGAGGTGAACAGACAGCTCAAGCAGCGCTGCCAGGTACAAACGCACTCAGGGTCATATTTTGGGGTGTCAGACACACCCTCAGCCCCCTGTTGAAGCTGTAAAATTCCTAACAGAACTCTAATATGGGTGAAAAATGCCGTTTCTGAGTCATTTAGGACTTTCCCTTTAAAACTACAGGAGGAGATGAACAGGGGCGAGACGGAGCGACCTCACTCAGGACTGCCGTTTCCTCATTGGATCTGCCAGCCGTACGTCAGACCCCCGTGAGTTTTGCTCGAGCGCTACTCAGAGTAAACACACGGTTGTACAGTGAGCTAGAAAAAGGAACAGCGCTGACGTTTCCATTTTAATCTCCAGGCCAAAAGCTTCGGGTGATGAGAACGGCTTAAAGGCGGCGGGAGGGAAACGAGCGCTGGAGGAACAGGACACCTCCAACGACTCACTCTCCAAAAACAAGCAGAAGAAGAAAGTGAGGAACCCGCACAAGAACTTCAATCCTGACCACAAACGTAAAGATTCTTTTGATCGTCCTTTTGTTTCGACATTATTGGATGCGTCTCTAAATCTGAAGTTTTTTATTTCGCAGCGAAATACATAAAATGTGAGCAGTGTGGAAATCCCAAAGTAAGTCCTGCCTCTGTTTTAACCATCCAGAGCCACAATGCTCTATAATAGTGTGTGTGTGCGCGTGTGTGTTAATGTATTTATTTTGCTCCCAGGGTAATAAGTGCGTGTTTAACCTGTGTCGTGGCTGCTGTAAGAAGAAAGCGTATAAAGACGTTGCGGATTGCCCGAGTGAGTTTACTAAACGGTAAACGCATCGTTAAATCCGTAGCGTAACGGCAGCACCTAACGGCTTTCTGATCCCAAGGTCACGGCTTGAGGTTTAAGACCAAGGCGCTGAAGCAGAAGCTCCTGGTCCAGACGGACACGCCCGCTTCGTCCTGATGACGTCTGCGCTTGTTTTTTGAATTTTTTTTGAATGTACAGAACGATCACGTTTATGCTGCTGAGGATTTTTAGAAGTGGAATCTCTTAATGTGTAAAAATCCTCACCTCACCTTTTCTTCCCAATCAAATCCCTTTTTAAGCAGCTTCCAACCTACAAAAAGCTTAGGTGTCTGGAGAAGGCCTATGGGGTGATCTGGCAATCAGTTTAGCTCCCATGTAATTATAACTCCGCCCCAATATTCTAATACAATGCTCAGTAAAATGAAATATAATACTGTGAGCAGTGTAGCTATCGGATACGGAGTCACCTTGTTTATTCTTAATTGCAATCTCAAAATATGAAAAACAAGGTTCCAATTTAGCATTTACTTATTCTAGACGGTAATTTCTGGTTCGTACCAAAACCAAACTACTGCACTCTTGCGATGCCTGGAAACAGGTTGAATATAAAATTTTATTTTTGTGTGTGTGTGTGAGTGAGTGAGAGAGAGAGAGAGAGAGAATGTAGGATTTTCAGGCCATTTAAATATTTTTAACGGTAGGAGGTTTTTACAAAGATTAAAGATTTTAATTCTTTTGTAACTAAAAGTCTCATGTTTTATTTATTTTTTGTAATTAACTTGGCTGAATTTGTAGGAAAAATATGTAGTAAAATATGGAAACGTTTATGTAAACTGATCTATTTTCTGCTGATCTGTTTTAGTTATATATATATATATATATATATATATATATATACACACACACAGCTCACAAACATTAGGAATGATGTGAAATTGACTCCAGCCATAATAAAGCAGCAATGTGTTGCTGAAACAAAGTGAGTTATGTAAATCAGACGTCCTGGGCTTTTAATAAATTCACAGCTTGACTGAAGAACAACACTCAAAATCAGTTTTAGTTCCATCAACAAAAATGAAGTGAATGAGCTTCTAGCTGGTTTTGACTTTAGGGATCAGTCAGAAATGTTACAGGAGAGTTATACAGCATCAGCAGCTTCGTCTCTTCCATCAGATCCTTATTTTCTTTCTGATTTTTCTCCAACACGTTTACTGGTGTTTAAACTCATAGTATTTCATTAAACACCATCCACGGCTGATCAGAGCTTCATTCATGGATCTGTTAAGTTCAGCTCTTAAACCTGAACAAGCTTCTCATGATCTACAACTCCAACCTTTCTCACTTATACAAAATTTACATTAAGAGCTTCAGATCATAAAAATATAAATACAGTCAGGCAGGGATTGAACTCTTTAGCCCACTCTTCATTTTTTCTTTCTATAGTTTATTCTTTCTCTTCCAATATTTGTTCTTTCAAATGTTTTAAAAAAAAATTTATCTATCCTTTCTTTTTCATTATTCACTGCAGCATCTCGATCTTTATTTCTTTACATCTTTCTATCTTACCAACAGCCTGCATTAGAAAGCAGACCATTCTTTATAAATAAATGAAAGCTTATTAATAAATATATTTATTGAGTTATAGTTTATAACTTAAGGACATGGCCACCAGAGACAAAATGAGGGAAATAAAGACATCTGGCTCTTTTCCAACGTAGATTTATTTTAAAAGCATGTTCTGTCATGAGGGTTTTCTCTCTTTTTTCCCCCCTGGATGTGTAAATCAACATTTTGCCACAAGTTACAGACGAAAGTGCTTCTCTTTACAAACAAATAACAGGCCGGTACAGCGGAACTGCCGTGTCACTTTTTTTTAATCCATCTCGTTTTTCTTTAAATCTTATTGTTTAATTATGGGGGGAGAGGTTTGGGTGCGTGTGTGTGCTCGCCATTATTATGGACGATCGCGTTCTTCATCCCTCTTCCCAACTTAAATAAAGTCTTTAGGTTTTTTCCGGCGTTCATCAGCAGGGAAACGGAACTGAACTCTAGAATGAGGATCTACCATACCACCACCACCACCCCGCCTCACATGTTGGTGCTCATTCGTGTTTGGCTGTTGGCAGGCGTCAGTTCACCCTGGCTGCCTTCTCTCGGGGGAGACTGTGGAGGGGAGAGAGGGGAGGATTAGGCAGGACTTACACCTCACAATCCTAAAAGGTTCAGTCCAAACAATGGAGGTTTAAAAGCAGCAGCAGGCAAAGGGTTGGGTATCGAAAATTTTGGTTCCAAATTCACTAGAAACATTAAAAGTGCATTTACATACGCTCAAGAATCCGATAACTACAGATGATCTGATTTTAGTCAGTAATTTGATCACCGAGTTTACAAGGTATCAGATTATTTTAAAGCTTTGACTCAGGCAATAATCAGATTTCATAATGTCACAGAAAGAAGGGATATAAACTTCATTTGTTAATATAAAACAATTAAATGTATGCATATATATATATACTGTATTTCAGATCTGCCACAGTTCCCTTGAAAGAACGCCCATCACAGTCAATATAAGAAAAAGGACAAATACAGTAGATTCCGGTTAATTGGACCAGCCGCTTATTTGGACCAAATCCTAAAATACCGAATCAAATCCTATTAAATACGTGTAATGTTATTTGCTTAATCGGACCAAAGAACGTGTAGAGTATGTAATATCCGTGAAGACTATTCGTCTCTGGCATCACTACCCGAAAACTCCCCAGCCCTCTTTTTTTGGCTACAAAAAAAGCCACAAGTCGTCACTTGGCCACAGCAAAAACGTGTCAGATCGGACTGGATAAGTTTTTTTAAACGTTGACTGGAATTTAGTAAGAACTTGTTTTTTACAATATTATGCTTTGAATGCTGAGTACCTATACATTGTGTTGTAGATCGTTTTGAAAAACTTCAAAGTTTTTCAACAAAGTTTGTAAGTAACAGTAGTTCTTGTTTGGACGTTCGCTATACGTGTAAATCACACAATAAAGGTTTAACGTCCCGTCTTGTAACATAGGGCATGTTCGTTTAATCGGACCAGCTGGTTATTAGGACCAAAACGATCGCCTCCCGATGTGGTCCCATTACCCGGATGTCTATGGTATATTTAATTTTGTAGTCTTTTGTGTCTTTTTTTGAGCAGCATGTTTGTGAGCAGTATAAATGTGGTATTGGTATATATATTATATATTACACACCAGAGTGCAGTAACTCCAATAACTTACCACTCAGGACTCCTTATCCCAAATCTATTGTTCCTTCTATATTCAGGGAGTTTTTCCTTTCCACTGTCGCCCTAGGCTTGCTCAATTTGGGATTGACCTTTTAAGATAATATAATATTGTAAAGTTTTTCATTGAGACGATGCACCGTGTGTGTGATGACATCATCATTATGTGTAATGACTTTGACTGGTAGGTTAAGTGAGCAGAACATGGGCTCCATCAGCGGGCATCTGGAGGAGATGTTCATGAGCAACAGCAGAAAGGACATGAACGAGGTTCTGACTGAAGTTCTTATGGCTGCCTGCGTCACACCTGCACTGATGCCCGACAGGTAACTGTTACCTTATTGGTTCTGATCAGGACTGTTGGGGTTTAACGCTTATGATTTACTGGAATTATGTACCACCACAAACCTGTAACCCATAATGAACTATTTTTAGTTAATTAATTAATTTAGAGTGCCTTTCGTCAACCTTTTTATGCCACCAGACAGATGGTGCCATACTACAGTACAAATCAAACTGGGGTGACGTTGGCAAGTTGGCATTTGCTTGGGTGCAGTATTTATGGCTTGTTCCCTCTGCACCCACTGAAGTCCATCTGTTCCATCCTGCCTCCTTGTGGATTGTCTTATATAGTGCCTATAAGCAGTATGTGGGAATATCTGGCAACCTGTGTAGGGTTTTTCTTTTAGATTCTTCAGGATGAGGCAGTTGGTGGAACTAAGTAGGTGGAACTTTGAGCAGATCCTCAGATGTTTGATCTTTGGGTTTTATCAGGCTGCTGATGGAGCACATGTTGGTGGTCAGTGTCCTGCATCACACAGTCGGCCTGGAGGTACAGCATTTCCCACAATCCCATTTTTAATTTTTTTTTTTTTAGTTAGTTTTGCAGCATCCATTCACTTCCACTCCCAAATCATGGTTCCATTCCCTATCAGGTGGGCGCTCACTTCCTGGAGACGGTCGTTCGGCTTTTCGATGAGCTCCTACGCCAGGGCTCGGGAGAGGGAAAAGAGTGCGCCAACCTGGCCTCCATGCTAGCACACCTGTACAACTTCCAAGTGGTGCACAGCGTGCTGCTGTTCGACGTGCTGAAACGCCTGCTGGCCTCCTTTACAGTTCAGGACGTAGAGCTAGTGCTGCTGCTGCTGAGAAACGTGGGCTTCTCCCTGCGCAAGGACGACCCCCTCGGGCTGAAGGAGTTGATTGCTGAGGCCCAGCGCAAAGCCAGCGCTGAAGGGCCACGCTTTAGTGACCAGACCAGGGTAAGATGAATGTAGATGGGTAATGTTAGGAATCTCTAGGCACCTTACAATTCGATTCGATTACGATTTACGATGCATCTCGATTCATTTTTTTTTTTTTCCATACAGAGGTTTTTTTCTTTACCATGTAACTACATGAAACAAATCCAGGATGAATTTAATTCCAATATTTTTTATAACAAATCAAATGGAAGCAATTTAGCATATTCTAAAAACCATATGAATAAATAATCAAATAAATATCTGCCCTTTTATATAAATAAATGAGGTCAACATTTCTGAGCATA
>JAVSBV010038020.1:0-11375 GCA_033117975.1 Parotocinclus spilosoma
CCTGAGCTCAATTTTGAGCTTCATGGCGAAGGCTGTGAATACTTACGTAAATGTGATTTCTTAGTTTTTTATTTTTTTAATAACTTTTTTCACTTTTTTAAACTTTTTTCACATGGTCATAATGGGGTATATTGTGTATAATTTTGAGGAAAGAGCTTAATTTAATACAATTTAGAATAAGGCTGAAACCTGGAGTAGTATATAAACCATGCAGTAATTGTGTACACCCTTTAAATGAAGCAAAATAGCTTGCCTCTGTTAGTCAATAACATTACACACATTTACACACACAAACTGTCTGTAAATCAGGGGTTCTGTGTTATGTTGCAATATTTTTTTTTCATAATTTATGCAGCTGCAGTGCAATGGCCTTCACACTGCAGGATATAGAGAGGACTGAACAGCACTGAAGGCTCCAGGGGCCATCAGCTGAGGTACCATGCCCGTAGTAATGGCGGTACTGGGACATGGCAGTCGCTGTTGTGCGTTATACTATAGCCTAGCCTGGATCTACTTCATTTGAGCCATGCTGGATGCTCGTGATTACTGCAACTGGCAAATTAGTTTGAATTAGCTCAACCATAATTATTCCTGATGCGCCATACAGGACACAAAATGCAGTAATTCCTGCCAACGCAAAATTAGTGACGGGGTGAATGTGAAAGTGTTTGTGTGTGTCTCAGGTGGCCAAGATGAAAGCAACAAGCCCATTTGTTCTATTGGAAAAAGGGAAAAATGTCTTACAATTAAGGAGCCTGGGGCCTCATATCTAAAATGCTTGCAACATTAGTTGTGGGCTTTAAGCTTAAAATCCATGTAATAAACTCTATGATCTTAATAGCTGATAGTAATATAAGGATTTGCTGTGCCTTTAGGGTCTTATATATTTTAGAACAACTGCAATTGACCTGATGAAGATCATGTGGCTTCTTTTGGTAGTATTTGGTATATTTAGGTTTAACAGATTTTTTCACTTGTTTATGCCAGAACTCAAAACACTGCACACTGTAGATCTCTAGCTATAGATATCTGTTAGTCCTTGTTCTAATATACTGCATCTAGTGTGGCAAATGACTGACTAATCGTAAAGAAAATAAACACACACACACAGACACACACAGACACACACAGACACACACAGACACACACAGACACACACAGACATACATCTAGGTTACCCAAAGAGGATGGGCTAATTTTTTCAGTCTTGGTTCTCCCAATGCTTCTTCCTTAAAACTTTTAGGGAGTTTTTCCTTTCCACCGTCGCCCTAGGCTTGCTCAATTTGGGACTGGCCTTTTAAGATAAAATACTGTTGAAAAGCTTTCGTAGTAAAAACAACATATTTTGGAAGGTTTTCAATACTCTGACATATGTTAGTTTGAGTTCTATATAAAACTTTTCTGTTGTTTCACAATTTTATAATCATGCACAAGAAGACTATGAAAGTGAAAGTCATTAGTTACTTCCACAACAGTTAACTACAGCCAACAAGTTCAAGGACTTGAACTTGAACTTGCAAGTAGTAACATGCAAATTTTGGCACAACAAATTTAGGCTACTTTTAGCTGTTTCTAGTTTTGTGACCAATGATTGTCATTAGGAGCATTGAAAACTTTAGGTTAGTTAGTTTAGGTGCTAGAGTATCTGGAATCCTGAATAAGCAAAAACAAATTACAGTCACACAAAATTTTATTTGATTAATAAATTAATCTGGGTGTGTTAGTGTATTCCCATTCGAAGCCAATTTATCTACAGATACAATTAGTCAGATTAAATCATCCATCCTGTCTGACCAGATCTGACAATCAATGGTCACTGGTTTTACATGAAATACATTAAACATATTGACTGCATTTTTAAGTGAATTTTATAGTGCAACATGCTTTTTTATTTTATTGATGTTATTTTAGACCATGACCTCAACAATTATACTGCCAATTTAGTTGAAAGCAGAAAAGAGAAAGTAAGAGAAAGATGTGAGAGACGTGTGCATGTAGAAACAAACTTGGTCAGCCTCACTCATTCATTACAATGCGAGTGTTGTGCGAGCGAGAGTGGGTAAAAGCTTTGATGCATGAGTGCTTGCCGGTTGCGGCTGTGATTGCGGGGCTGTGTTCAGACAGCAGATAGAGAGATGTAAATGTCAAGTGGCACGCTGAGCGAGGGCTTTGATCCTGCCCAGTCTGCACGTCCCACTGCTGCACAGGAAGCTACTGGAGGAGCCAGTACATCCAACACACACAAAAACATAGCATTCTCTCAGAAGGATACATACATAAGCATCTCAGTATCTGATTTACTAAAAGTCTGAGCATGTAAAACATGTTGGACACATGCCTAACTGAATTATGTAATTTTGTTATTGTTTTACCCAAGGGTATAACATATCAGTTTGTGACTTTCGGAAAATATTGAATTATCAATGTAAGTGACCAAAGATGTGTATAGGGGGCAAGTTGTAATAGTCATAGGCTAAATCTGTATATAATCTAGCAGTACAAATGCTCAGCTCTATTTATTTTTTCCCTGTAAATCTTATTTTGTGCGGTTTTATTAATTGTATGTCTATGCTTTTGTCCTTGTAAAGTGTCTTGAGAGTCTTGAAAGGCACTTTTAAATAAAATGCATTATTATTATTATTAGCTCTAGCTGGCACGAGGGAAACGAGTCACCCAGAGACAAAGTGAGGGATAAAAAAGGTACTGTCTTTATGGGATTAGTGCACTGTGTAAATAAAAAAAATTATGTTCACTCGCACTGGTGTGCATCTCTGAGCTTTCTTCAGCATGTCTTTACAACCTTGCTTGTATGATAAATAAGAAATGCAGTCGGTGTTCCTTTGGTCCACTTGCTGCACTGTTCAATCATTTAAAAGCAAGATAAACTAAACATGCTATCTGTAATAACGTGATACATTGCGGGCTTGAATATTTATTTACATTTAAGACATACACATAGTAAATCTATGTTCATATTCAAGGTAATATGTTTCAAATATGAAACACCTTTTTGGCATTCTTTGTGTATCATATACAGAGTTTTTTATTGCATCATAAGACGTGTCAATGTCATATGTCAATTCATGCCTTTTATTGTGTTGTTGGACTCCAACATCCTTATAAAACCTAGACCAGACATAAGACAGCAGTTTGATCTTAATGTGGAACTGAAGATGGAAGGGTAGTAATTACGGGTGATGCCGCACTTGTGGCATACAATCGGTTAGCAAAATGTACAACAGCCAACCCCTACAATTTGTCACTTTACAGAGTCATACTAATTTCCACTTTCCATCTGAGTCTCTCTCACAGCTCTGTGTCCTTGTCAGTTGTCACCGCTGAGTTACTTTGTTGGGCTATAGTGTGAATGGCACTGAAATCACACATAGTAACAACATGATCTCCATCTATGCTGAAAATGCACAGACCCAGTGCACTGGAACATTTTAACTTGGGTTTGGAAGCGCGTTCCACCCTATACATGAAGACACACAATGGGTAATATGTAAGGGAGAGGGGGTGGGCACAGTGGGGCATCAAAGTCTAGGCCCTAAGCTCAAAAAGCCTTTTTTTTTTTTTTAAAGAGCAGCAATTGGGTGTCTACACCAATCCAATTTCAAGTCCTGAAAGTGCCTTCCAGTTGTGCTGGGAGTCACAGAGGAAAGTTTGCTGGTCTGTATGAGGCAAGGAAGGATACTATGAAGGAGCTGGAGAGACCTCTAGTCAAAATGGAAAAAGCTAAAACTATTTAATGGACACTTAACAAAACTGGGTATTATGGTGGAGTTGCAAACAGAAAGGATTTATTGAGGAAAAAATGAATGTGAATTCACGGTTGAGCACAGTTCTGGATGGAAATACTCTGGTTTGAGGACACAGAAATGGATGGAACCTTTTGGTATCTATTTTTGCAAAGCTCTATGCATGGTAAAAACCCAAACAGTGCTCATCACCCTTAGAACATATCAACAGCAGCAACATGCTGTGGGATGCGTTTCATCTGCAGGGACTGGGAGCATATTAAGAGTTGATGACAAACTATATGGAGACAAATACAGAGCAGCAGACCTAAGACTCGGGCAGGTGTTCATCTTCCAACAATACAGTGACTAAGCATAATGCCATATCTACTCAGAAGTGGTTCATAAGCAAGAACCTCTATGTATTCAAGTGTCAAATCAAAGTCCAGACCTCAATCTGTTTGAGAATTTGTGGCAATATTGGACAACTTCTGTTCACTGACAATTTCCAATCAATCTGACAGAGCTGCAGTATTTCTGACAGGAAGAGTAGTAAAGTATTAACATGAAGATGTTCAAAGCTGATCCAAACAAATGCCAAAACACTTGCAGCTGTAACTGCTGCAAAAGGCGTTGTGAGCAACTATCGATAATTGTTGCTTTTTCTTTAACCTTCGTGCCACAAAGTCAAGGGCCGATTTGATTTAATGTTTTAATGCCATGCGTACACAAAGATTACATTAACAGCAGGGTAGATTAGTAGGTTATTCACAATGTACTGGGATTTATTTTATTCTGGTATATCCTTTTGTATTAGACTTCAGATGTGTCGCTTCAGTACCATGTCTGCAATGAGCTTAAGCATTGCCCCTGCTTTATTTGATTGAAGATCTCTCACATTGAGTTGGGTATAGAGGGGTTTAGTCTGTCATGTTAAGTCATGGGCAAGTATCCAATTTAAGTATAAGTTAATAACTGCACAAGTGAATAACTGCACAAGGCACTGCAAATAAATTTGGCTTGACATGTAACACTGTTACTTACTACGTAAGTGTTTCATAGCATATTTCATTCGGATGGTTTCATGGTCGATCTCACTATGTAACAGTGTTGCATAGCATGCTAATGTTACATTTTGCCAGACAACTTTAATTACTTATGGCCATACTGCAACAAACTAGAACGCTATGTGTAATGGACATACAGTGGTACCTCAATACCCGTCATTAATTTGTTCCAGAGTGCACAAGAGATGCCAAAATATACAAGCACTATCTTGGTTCTCTCTATTGTCATTTCTGGTTGGCTTTAAAACTAAGCTTATTAACCCAATGTGACTTATTTGCACTAAGGATATAGTGAGCAAATAACTGAGAGTTCGGGTTAGAGTTTACCGTGAAATTTAGCGGAGAGGGAGCTATTGTGAGACAGACATGCTCTGGTGTTTTGGTTGGAAATGGCAACTGAAGTGGACAACAAATCTATTCAACAATACCATGGCTTTCTGCTTCCTGACTTTCCATGTTAGGCCATAATCTTCCCAGAGTTTTTACAATAAGAGACTTCGCTGTCGGATGGGAACTGACTAAAAACAAAGCTGTTGTTGCACCGATACTTACATGGTAAAAAGCTATGGCCTCCCTGTCCAAGGCTCGACTCACTGCCACCTCTCCAGTCAGTTTGTTGATGCTAAACACACCCTTTGGATCCTGATCTGCTCCTCTGCCTGTCAGCCGGAAGATGTGGTCTTCCCTCAAGTCAGATGTGATCACCTGCACCATGCATGAATTCAGTTGATTTAATAGGGTGTTTGAGTTATGTCAATAAAGTGTAAACTAAGAATGAAAATGAATTCATAAAGACATGCCTTTATATTTCAACTATACTAAATTGAAGTTGATTTTAGATGTGTGTACTCACATGTGACTGGATGAGTAAAACGCGTTCCATCAGAGGTTCCATCAGCAGCAGGTTAGGGAAAAGGGAGCAAAAGGAAAAACACATTAGACATGTGGACATCTATATATATATATATATATATCAGTTATGATATTAGTAATGAAATTATTGCTAGGTATAAGAACGTAGAGGAAAACAACACCTCAGCTGCAAAGTAATAGCACAAACAAAACTGCAAACACATTAACAAGGAACACAAAAACAAAAAATATATACAAATACTAAGAAACAGGCTTAATAGGCCAGCTAAACAAATCAGGCTATATCCCAGAACCTGAAATAAAAATAAACAAAATTTTGAATAGAAAAATATATATATATAAATTATATAAATAATAAACATAAATTATTTAAAAAAAAATTTAAAAAAAAAAAAAAAAAAAAAAAAAAAAATATATATATATATATATATATATATATATTATTGCTAAATAATTAGTTTTTAATGTAATAATTTCAACTAATATATATATATATATATGTTGAAATTAGTATATTAAAAACTAAATTCATAAAATAAAACAAAACTAACAAACCACCAAAAAACTGCATATTTTGCCTCTCCAATCATCAGCACATGCACATTTGGACTCTAAATATTTTCCTTTTGGGTAATATAAGTTGAATACTGAACACCCCTGGACATGGGGATGACATGCATACTCAACGCAGAATGGGTTTAAGGTAGGAATTTTACCAGGCACCTTTGGAACTGTGGTTTACTTGCTTTGGAAATATATATTCAGCAACCACGAATTTTGAAGTGTCCAAATACATTGACCATTTATTCTATTCATTAAAATTCATTGATGCTCTTATTTGAAGACAATGCATTTGTGGAAATAACAGCACATTGTTTATAACAGAGGCAACTTTCATGTTATCTTCAAAGGGAATATCTGACATTTGGCCAGCAAATGCTTGTGACGCAGAGCCACAGTCTGCGGAACAATATGCAAATCCCATTAATAAATGCAGTAGCTTATGTGTTACAACACAACAACGGTTCTCTTTTGTTTATTTTCTGCTGCACACACACACACATACAGACTGATGTGAAGCCATTCATGTTTAGACAGCATAGTTAACTGCATATTAGCTTTTCTATGGAACTACCCAAAATAATTTACATATAAAAACATAATCACAGTATCATATATAATTATCTGGCACAATATTGGGCCATTCAAGGGTTTTAATGTACAGCTTTTAGTAAAAAAATGAAAATAGGCACAGTATTATTGAAGCTTCGTACAGCTGGAGCTTCAGAGTTCTTTCCCTTAGGCTAAAGATTTGATATTCTCCTTCTGGTTTCACTGGCCTGTCCAAAGGATGCAGTAAAATTGTCAAGTGTTAATGTCACAAATACAGTACATTAAGCAAAAGCCTTCAGCTGGATAGGCTGGATTATACCATAGCAATGCTATAATGACAATATATAACATTCTTGATGACTGGACTAAAAAAAATTAACTTGGATTTGTTACTCAATTTGCAACTTATTTGTATTACTCCATAATACTCTTTTTCACTGATTGCCATTCCACTGTTTTTGATCTTTAGCAAATGTTTTCACCCTGTTCCCATTATGAAAAAAAAGATCCTTCCCAATGACGCTTATTTTGACTATAGAAGGGTCACTTTGGCATTCACATTAAGTTGCCAAATGTTGTTAAGTGTAAGGGGAGGTCATAATTAATGTGTGCCACTGTAGTCTATAGAAGCTGTTTTGTACGGCTTCTTTTATATTTTAGGTTCTCTTATATGGGTTATATTTCTTCTTTACGTGTTTGTTTTCTTTGTTGTAGGGTTTACCCAGCCTGTTAATACTACAAACAAATGTTCCTGTGTTTTCTGGTTGAATTCTAATAAAGGGGCTAAGAAAAACATTATATATGTTCACTATTCCCTAGCTTAGCATATCTAACGGTGGTCTAACACTTTTACACAGTACCATATATCCAGCATGTCTTTTTTTAAACAGTTGTGTTCTCTTAATTCTCTCAATCACAGGACTAAATTACCCAGCAGGAAATTCTGATGTTGTCTTTGGCTAGTCTGCTGTTTGAATACTGCAGTTACTACTACATGCAGGCGTTGCATGTATATGCAAGGTGAATCAAAACACACCGGACACCATTTTATTTCAGAAACAAAAGGGACAATGATATATCTGAATACCCAAGAAAGTAATGGGTGAGGAGGCTTACCTTTTAAGCTATGTATGGAACATGCCCACCATCTTGAAAGCTGCCATATTACAAGTTTTAATGTAGCATATCAAAGAACACCGGAATTGTCTCAGGATTTAATTGGTACAATCAGATTTGCAATATCTCTTGTGGTTTAAAAGCTATCAACACAGAAAGTTCAAAACTTTTGTTGTTCATCACAGGTAACTGAAATTGAAACTGATGAGTCTGATAATCAACAACCCGACAGCCAAAAATACCATCAACTGCACATAGCACTGTTACATCTCTCATAGTGAAATTCTGAAAAAGCGGGACCATGGATGATAAGTAATGTAGGTGTCTTCCAAAGACTGCTACCGACAAAAAAACCTTAACAACAGTTTTGGCAGCTTTTAGGGAAAGTCCATGACGCAGCACGCAATGTGTCTTGTGACTTTTGACTGACCCTGTATATACTGTGACAGTATAGACCAAAGATATTTCATGTAATTTTTTATTAATTTATTTATTAATTAATTTTTTGTAATCTAGATTATTTATCCCATTTATCCTGCAACACGCTCCAAAAAAGTTGGGATGGGGCTAGTAATAACATAATAATAATAAAAAATACCATCAAAATCATAAGATACAAAAAAACAATGATGTGATTTCAATCAGGTGATTGAACCGATGATTGTCATCATGATTTGGTACAAAATCAGCTGGAATCTTTGAATGAGAAAAGGTGGGCTGAGGATCTCCAGATTGTCAACAAGTGCATAAGAACATTTTTGCATGTTTCAAAAGACTGTTCTTTAAAGAAAGTCTGGCAGGTTTTGCATCTTTATTTTTCTACAGTGCTTTATATCATTAAACGACAAAAGGAATCTGAAGGTATTTCAGAACGTAAAGGGCTTGGTTGGAAGCCTAGGACCAGAGAGCTCTGATCTCTCAGACAGCACTGTGTCAAAAACTGTCATTTATCATTAGCTGATATAACCACATGGGCAAGGGATTACTTTGGCAAACCTTTGTACCCAAATACACTGAGATTTTGGAACAACATAAGCTATCTTTAAGACAACACGTTATGCCTTTTACAACAAGCCAATGCTGAACAAACTAAATTAGGAAATGGTAGGACTAAAATATGCAAATATCTTGTAATCGTTCTTAGAGAAACATTTATTTTTACACATTTTAAGATTTTTTTGCAGAACCAAACTCCTCAAACACAGCCTTTCTTGGATAATGCTTTTGTACGTAATCATGATAATCATCTGCTGACATCACTCTGATGTCAGTAAATTAAGTCCACTTTTTTTAAACTTTTTTTCTTTCCTTACATTTTCCATATTAGCCCAGATTTTTATGGTTTGGGGTTATATGTATACACAAAGCAGATTTTCCCAGTAGCGGCTGATTGAAACTGGCAAGACCTGAACTCTCAACCTTCCAATCAGTATTCTTGACAGAGCCAGGAGGATTACATCCTTTTCATTAGTAGCCTTAACCACAGAGCAAACCAGAGCAACTCTTGCACATGATTTAATTACTGAGTAGTATATAATAGTAATTTCAGTCTCAGGCTCAGGTTTTAATAAAAGGAATATAAAGTGCAAATAAACTAGACTTTAATGTTTATCCACAGGAGAAGTCTGCAACATAAAAACACTGTTTTCACAGGTTACTTTGAATTGAATGTAATTTTGTTTGTGACAAAAATACTGGTGCGACTGCATGACTAACAGTTACTTTCTCCTTTCTTTAATCCCTTCGGTTTTCTGGAATCTCCATGCAGCTCTGTGGTTGCACCATGAATGTTTGCTAGTAAAGAGTGTTCTGTGCACATGCTTGTTTTCCTCCTTGCTGTACACAGCAAGAAACTTTAGACCTGATCTTAAAAGCACACAAGCAAAAATGAACTTTCTCCCATCCAATTCTGGATTTCTTAAAGACAAGATGGTTTCCACCTGAAGGAAGGGAGAAGAAGCACAATGGGAAGAATGCAGCAACATTGTTGGCGGAGACAAACCGAGCATCAGGCGATGTGATGGGTTACTGCAGTGTGTCAGGCAGGAAGAAAAGGTGATAATGATGGAGAAGAGCGAAAACTTTGAGAAGAGAGATTGGGAATGAGAGGAGATGCTTAGAGTGATCAAGCCTAGCTGCAGGGAGTAGAGAAGATGCTGTTGCTGTGGCAGTTGATTGCAGGAGGTGGTGTGCTGTACACTGTTTACAGTACAAACCCATCCACCCGCAGGCAATCATGTTTGTCTCACTATCCTTGTGAGGACTTTTCATTTTCATAATGATTATTCATAGATGCTCATTTATAACTAATAAATGCCATATCGTCACCAACCCTTAACCATAACAAGATAAAAAAAGTTTTGGCATTTGCTGTTTTTTTTAAAGAATGTTTCTGTAATAAAGCAGTTCTCCTTATAGGGACCAGCAATATGGTAAAAAAAGAAGATTTTTTTTATGCACGCACACGCACACACACACGCACACACACGCACACACACACACAAACAAACAAACAACATGGTTGTTTGAACAAACGCACACTTTTTTGTTCTTCGCCTTCATTAGAGCAATGCAGAGAATGGTCTATGGGGAGATCATCACCTATTTCTATCAGCCATCATTAAAAACAGAGAGAACATGAAAGGGAAGCAGACTGCCATCGCTGTATGAGTACGACAAGGAGGAGGGACTGCTAATGAGCACCATACACAATGCAGCAGAGAACAATACACTCACACCAATACCACACGACAAGAGAAACTATGATTGTAGACCAAAAGTATTCTGTATGTGTACATGCACTATTTAATCTGATCATAACGTGTACAGGTGCTCTTCGACTTAAGATGGAGTTACGGTCCGAAAAACCCATACTAAGTTTAATTTTTTGTAAACCAAAGAGTTTAGATATACCGCAGCGTAGCATACTTTAAGCAGCTGATTCATGCCCTAGAAAGGGGTGGATTTCAGGGTTGTTCGGTGCCAGGTCATCACGGTGCTACCGGGGATCCATCTCCATTCGGTTTGCGCGTCTGACCACCGGCGCCCTTGCGTCCTACCGTGTGCCCGATAGATAGTGGTTAAGTTCCGGGGGCTTTTAGTGCCGATGGACTGGTATGGGAGGGTAATCCCCGAGATATTTAGCTAGTCAGGGGCACTTTTTTGGGTGTTTTCCCGTTCCGTACCCGTGCGCTCCTCGCACGCTTTGAGCTTGCGCGCTCTTCAGTCGTTGGCACCTACTTAGCCTCACTCCAGCCGGGAGTTTGTCCCAAATAGGACAGGCCCCCATCTGGCTTATTCAGTTTTGGCCTTGCGCTCGCCCTCTGGCGCTTAGGAGCCTCTCGCGAACTATTCGCGTTCGCGCTCCTTGCACCTTCAAGTTTGTCGCAACCACCTCTCTTTCTTCGTTTAAAACTGGTCTAAAAACACATCTTTTTAAATTAGCTTTTACTTGTTAAATGTCATC
>JAVSBV010038041.1:0-11373 GCA_033117975.1 Parotocinclus spilosoma
ATATATACACACACACACATATGTGATACATACCCAGACCCAGGGCTTCATAGCAGAACCCAAATCATCAAACACCACCACTGGCTTGTCATCGACCCACAGTGCATCCTGGTGCCACCAATTTACATGCAGTAATTTAGCAGACATCCTTATCCAGAGTGATACAAAGTACATACAATACAATCTTACAATTAAAACAGTTGTAGGTTGGCAGAGGTGACACATCCCAATACTTCACTAAGGTATACAGGTAAATGGTGTACGCTTTATTTTATCTTAGCATTGCCAAGATGACAAACGTGACATATAATTTTGTACAGCCATCTGTCCTTAACAATTTGACACTTGTTAAAGACAGGTTTTACTGACTATTTCTCCCACGTCCAACATGACTTTCTGTCCTTCAACTTTTTCCCTTTGTGGATTTTTCTTCAATGAGTCCGTCAGAGAGAGATGGCCAACTTTCACTGACTGACTGCAAAAGGCCACATAGGTCTGCTCTCATCCAGATGGCTTTTTCAGCCATTGTCTGATTACTTTCTCTGATGGTGAAAGGCACTTCGGTTTTCCTTCAATGCAATGCGTTCTCTGTAACCTACTTTCTTTAACAAGCAAAGTCTGAGATGAAAATGATGGCCACTGGGTTGTGGTAGGACAAAAAATTTATACTTCATAGCATCTTTTCACTTATTTTTTTTCACTTCACCTTATTTTTCGCTTTGTGAATAGTAGCAAGCCTCTAATGGGCAAAGCAGACAAAAAGCTTTGTGAATGCTCCTAAAATGTATCTGTCTCGCACATTTACTATCAGATCTGCATTCAGCAATTCGATTAATCTCATCCAATCTCAAGCTTATTTGTCAGGCCGTTTTAAACCCACAAGGCATAGGTAAGAAAGATGACAAAGAAATTACATCCCAAATACGCAAATAGTTTGTCCTTACTTTGATACTAAAACAATATTCACTCTTCAAATTGGAAAGTAAACTCAGTGCAGTTTGTCTGATGATTTTATGGTCAGTTTTCTTTTCAACATTGTATTTTTGTACATTTTATTACTGCATGCAAATATGCTGGTAGTATTGTAACAAGGAAACAGAAATAATTTTATATGATTGTTATATCATTACTAAAACAATGGTATATCTAATAAAATGTGCACTGTTCTGTATGTATCCCAAAACTGTGAATCCTGTGTGTGAGATCTGCTGTGTGGGTTGTCATTAAATAACATTTAAAAATTGTTGTATAAATATGGCAAAAATCTTTGCTAAGATGACAAGCATGACTTCGTGCTGAATCATAATCACATTTGCTGTTAAACATGCAGGAACAGAATGTGGTCTGTGGAATTGGGTGGTAAATCCAGATGATCTCTCCGGCTTGAACCGGTGTTAAGGCTCAGCAGTGGTCTTTCTCTGTCTCTCAGCATGTGTTCTGTATAAAAATGCATGTGTACACGATTGGGCCGACTCTCTGCAAATGTGATTCAGAATGAAGAGTGCCGTTTAGGGCAGCACTTCTGTACCTGTCTGACAAGAGTAATCTTCTCCCTAATGGCAGAATGGAGGAACAGTGTCAGCCCCCCAAAGTGCAATTACAGCCCTAATGGGGAAAATGTTCAAGAGGCTGGGCCTTTACACCACACCACATCTATTTTGTCCGTTATGTATCCATATACATTCCACATACTTCTTTGATGAGCTTGAAACTAAAAGCCTTCACCCTTAGTCCTGGTCCCAGCTAGCATACACTTTACTATTCAACAGTAAATACGAACTTCAGATCAGTCCTTTGAATAATTACTTTTACCAAACATGAGCAATGTTGTGCGTGCGTGTGTCCATGTGTGCGTGTGTGTTTACAGCCAAGTGGATTTTTCACACGTGTGGAGCTACAGGGCCAGTTGGTCCCACTCCCTCACAGTGTTCCAGTTCATACCGGAACAGTAATGTGCATGTGTCTGTCGGCATGACCGGCACACTCAAGGGCATCCAAATGTGGAGGGTTCCTGAAACAGGACTTTACAGGTAAATATGAAAAGAAATCGAGAGGTACCTCAGCTCAGTTGGCTAACATGCTTTTTTTTTTGCAATGCTGAGGCACCCGGGTTTGTAATCTGCCTCTGGCTGCATTCAGTTGTAATTCACAGCAAGAGACGTCATTTTCTAATGGTTGGCTTCCAGACTTGTGACCAAGTTCACCCAGTGTACAGATTGTATTATATTTTTTGGTTCTGGATGCTCAATTCATGCTAAGGGTCTGCATTGCTCACATTGAGGGCTGGATCTGGTTGGTTGCCTGTTCCATGAACCAGAGTCCACCGCTCTGGTCAAGACCAGTCAAGTCTAATGTGTCTGCCTGAGGTAATGCTAATAATAAGATTATAATTTTAATATGATCAACTTATCATAATTGTATACCAACAATCCATACAAAAAAAATCTGTTCTTTTTCTACATGCTTTAATGAAATCTGAACTCAGATTGGGTAACAGAGGAAAAAAAATACTGCTCTTCTCATTCAGTATCCAATCAATAAACATATTTTTTGAAAGTGTGCCGTGTTGCCTGCTCACTCTACTTTCCATTTCCCATTTACCAATCTGGATTTCTATGCAGGACAACATTAAAGAAGAAAAAAACAGCTGAATGTAAATGCATTCCATTATTATGCTAGTGTGTCCATGTGTCTGAATGACAGTTCTCAAAGTAGTAAAGCGATTTCTGTGTTCTTGGCACAGGGTCACGGCTTATGGGGCGGCAGGCGGGCGCAGCGTTCACAACATGGTCCGATCACATGGCATCTTCATTGTAGGAGATTTTAAACTGAAGAAGGATGAGCTGCTGTACATCCTGGTGGGACAGCAGGGAGAAGACGCATGCCCTGCAGTGAGCATATTTTACTTTGTATATTTATTTAAAAGCTATACGTTTACTAGTAACATGAGCAATGCTACAATAATAATATCATATAGTACATCTTATTTAATACTACTGGTTTGATCTAACATGTGCTAAACCTAATGACTTTTACAAGCACCAGTGAACCTGTGAAAAAAATGATGCAACAGAAATGATCCTAATGATACATTTTGAACCCCTTAATGTTTGAGAATCTGAAATGCTAATCAAAAGTTCACTTCAGATCCCAGCTCTGTCAAGATGCCACTGTTTGGACCCTTGAGCAAGACTTTTAAACTCAACCTGCTCAAGGGTGGGTTGTGTGATACAGAGAAATCTTGAACATTCACTTGTGAAAAAAGTTACTTTTTTTGGAGTGTTTTCGAGTACGCCGTTTGAGTTGGTTTATGTAAAAAAGTTATGATTATCAGAAATGTGGTGATTTTATAGGCTTATAGCATGAAAGTAAATAGAACCAGCAACTTTCAGAAATATAATCATCAGTGCAATAGCATGCCAGCCAGGTGCAGTTCATAATGTCTGAGTTGAATTAACTTCCCAATGTGATTGTGCCGTCTTGAGAGAGCTGCTTTCTTTCACCACACGCTTAGATGCTCCTCCACCTCACTCCATCACTTTATTGGTCGGGTCCGGCCAGAGTGCAGTAACTTCCTCCATGATTTAGTTATTTGGAGACAATGTGCCTCCAAAATCTTACCGCTGAGGACTTGCTAACTTAAATCTATTTGTTGTTAATTTTAAACTTTATTACTAATTTAAATTGTATTATTGATTTAAAATATTATTAGTATTATTTGCTCAATTTTACTATTACTACAACGTAATTATTCAATTAACATCTAGGCCACCCAAGGAGGATTTTTTTTTTTTTAGATTATTGGTCCTCCTAAGGTTTCTTTCTTCCTTATCTAGGGAGTGTTTTCTTGCCACTGGCGCCCTAGGCTTGCTCAATTTGGGATTGACCTTTTAAGATAATATAAAATTGTAAAGCTCGTAAAAAGAGGTATATAAATAAATTTGACTTTGGAATGTTGAGCACCTCTGCTGCCCTCTGGTGGTACCAAAAGATGCTGCTGGCACTCTGACAGCTTCTCATCTCTTAAGCATCCATGTTGGGAGATATTTCCTATGCTATGTATGCTAAAGCAGCACAGTAAACAGGTTTAGTGAGAGAATGTGAAATCTATTAGTTTCTCATGTTGCATCTCTGCAGAATGAGGAGCCTCTGCAGAAGATCTGTCTCGAGCCAAATGACCCACCACACAACAAGAGCATGCTGAAAGGAGGGGGTGGAGGAGGAGGAGGAGGTGCTACCTACATTTTTAAGGTAAGAATTTTATGACATTACTGATCTGTATTGATGGTTATATATACTGCAAACAAACATATTATATATACATATTACATAAACAATTTTGTGAGCAGTGTAAATAAACTGACATCTACCAAATATTCTAGTTTTTTAATTTGACATGTTCAGGAAAATTTAGTCTGCTTCATACGTTTTACTAAAGTTAGTCATCGTTAATGCACAATACATTGTTTTGCTTGAATGCATTTGGATGGATTGAATTCAAATGATCCTACACGAACCTTTAGAATATGTAAAATATATTTCTGCCTGTTTCTGTTCTGTTTCATGTTTATCACTTATTTCAGAGGGGAAACAAGTAGTACCAGTCTACATGTAAAACCCTATAAGAGGGCTATATTTTTATTTATTTATTTGCGCATTTATTGTTTATCGATGCATTATGCATGCATTTTTCTTCTACTTCTTCTTCATCTTCTTCTTCTTATTATTATTATTATTATCGTCATCATCATCATCGTCATCATCATCATCAACAGCACCATCATCAATGTATAGTATCGGTAATAGTGATATTATCTATGTATTTCTGTATTTTGTCTCATGTATGTATTTATTTCACATTATTGTTATTATTAGTAGCGTTATCACTACTAGTACCATTGCTTTTGCTATAATGATGAATAATATGATATGAATAATAAATTATTTGTTTAGTTGGTCTACCAAATATATATTTTTGCTTAATATAAAAAAAAAACAGGCACACTAATCATGGTATTTATTATTACATAAATTAATAGTAGTATGGCAAATATGTGTAGATTTATTTCAGTTGATGTATTTTCTGTTAATTTATCTTTCTTTGTTTGGTCTACAAAAATGTGTAGAGGATGTGTCAAAGAACGGTATTTATTTTGTTTTCATTACATTACAATAGCATCTGGAGAAATGCAGAATATACAACAACATGACATTAGAAATGGCCTTGCATGGTACAGAATTACAAAGCATGACATGAAAATGAAAAGTTTTCTATAGTCCACAGAGTCATTTGAACCCTGATGAATGGTTTCAGGTGGAGAATGGCATCTACGTCCCTCTGCTCATTGCTGCTGGAGGTGGGGGTCAAGGGTATAGCCGCCATGTAGAGTCTGACAGCCTGTTGGAGCCGGTCGAACAGGATCCCAGGGTCCCTGGCCTCAATGGACTCTCAGGAGCTGCAGGTGAGCCGCTGATTGATGAAGCTCTGCAGGTGATACTCTGATTAACTGGCTGTTACATTAAGTAATATATGAAACTGTTAGTCATTGCCTACATCACTGTTAAACCTGTTAAATTTTAGGTATAGCAGCTCTAAAAAATGACAAATCTTCAATAAATAACCCATGGAAGATACAAAACCAATTAACCAAAATTAAAGTACTGAACTGGAGGATACGATACAATTAAGACTGTTTAACAGGCTTCCTCCCAATGGGCATTGCTTTCTGAATACTCACATCTAGGGGGCACTATATTTAATACAGTGAGCTGCATCTCAAATGATTGCAGAAATGTAGGGTGCTTCTCTTGGATTGTGAGTTGTTCGGTTTTGGGCGTTTTGGCAAGTGAAGTGCCAAAGGCCAACAGCATGTGATCTGTTTTTGTATTTTTATAAAGATTTCTGTTTAAACTTCTATGGGTTTGTGTATATAAAGGACTTCTAAGGTCACATGTTGCAGGGAATTTTATTTGATTTCTACCACAACTTTACTTTTCAAAGTCCAGCCCCCCATTGTGTTCTATTTACTGCTGTCAGCACGAGAGGCCAGTGCATGGTCTGCTTACAATTCCTTGTCTTCCTCTCACACTGTGCCCTGACAAACACTTATCTCTGGTTAGTCCACATGGGGCATGCCTGGAGGACATATCTTAAAGTTGTATGTGCATTGCTGACTGTACCACAACTTTTGAACTGTCTCAGAAATTAAATTAAGCAAATTTACCATTTGAACCTTCTAAGTTGGTGTGCTTATCCGCAACACAGCAGCTGAGAACCTGAAAATAAACATAATTGATTTTCACAAAGCAGGAGAAGATATTAAACAATCTAAACAATTTCCTTCTTGCAATTTGCACTGGCACAAATATCTATACCAAAACAGAAAAAACTGTTTCAGTCAAGACAAGTTCTGAGTAAACACCAAGAAAATTAACTGATTATCTAATGGACTAGTCCGGTGTTCAAGGCAAAACTCTTACCTAATTGCCAAAAACCTGCAGGCAAGATAGACTGGAATAGGAGTAATGGTACCCAGGATCAACATGATCTGTGTGCAAGAGTCAGCAGAAAACGTGAGCCCATTTCCAGTCACTGTTACAACACTGAGAGATGAACCCAGTATCTGGACTCCCCTCTGTCTGACATGCCATATTGTTTCTATACAATGCTCTGTTTGGCCAGAAAGCACCACCAGGACTTGAGTTATAGTCATGGCAGTAGGAGTCTAGTGAGTCGTGGCTGTTCAGGTTCTGTGGTTCATTGAGGTAGCAGAAGTACACATGTTCTTACTTAAGTCAAATTACTACTAATCTGATAAAAGTGTGAAAATAAATAATACACTTACAGTAAAAAATATTTCTAACTCATTTTTTTAAACATTATGCACATATCTATGACACTGGTAGTACATAATGGTTTGTGCTACTGCTATGAATCATCTGTAATCATCTGTTATGTCTAGATATGCTAATATACACTGCTCTACCAAATTTAGGGGATATTTATTTTTCTTTTAATTTTTGTGAGCAGTAAATATAGTAATGTAGCAAATCACAATATTTAACCCAAACAATAATTATCATTGACTCTTTGAATCACTGTCACTGTTTTCAGTAGAATAAACGGGAGCTTCAACAATAAAAAATAAAAATAAGTAAGCAACCATTTGGACATTTATGCAAAAAGATTGAGAGGTGCACTACACGTCCACCACTCTAGGTCCACCCTTGCTCCTTTTGTGATGCACCAAGTATTAACCTTGCACTCTGGTTTGCCTTTCATTAGCTGCCTAAATAGAATTGGGTAAATACAAAAGAAAAAAGAAAAAGAAATATATAAAGTAAATGAATACATATTCAGTGTATCAAACCTGTTTTGAGTGTAAAAGTGTAAGAGTAAAAAATTGATATTTATTTTGATATATATGTATATAGATATTAAGTAAAAGTAAAAAGTATTTGCGTTTACAGTAGTAATCAAGTAAAGTATAGATACCGAAACTATTTAAATGCAGTAACAAACTAATCACATCCGGTTCCAATTAAACAAAGACTGAGGTCTGGCCAATACTAAGCATGGTGATGGTTTTGGTATGTCATCTAGTGCTAGTCGAAATATTGTGCATTAAGAGACAGGAAAGATTTCTTCTACATATCAAAATGTCTGGGGAGTTAAAAGAAAAATACTAAATAAACACCAGAAGCTAAAATGTTTTATATTACAAGAGGAGCCATCAGAAAAAAATGCCAAGTTTCTGAATCCTTACTAAACTGCTTATATTACTGAACCCAGACTAGTATTTTTATAAATATGCATGCACTGTATCAAGTCCTCATGTTCCATCTTCTCCTGTCTGCCAAAGATACCAGATACACATCGATCACAATTACTTTTTACTTATCTTTATATCTATAATTCATTCAGCTGGCGGCCAAGCTGTCGCCTAAGCCTTAGATCTTGCACGTTCTCCGAGATCTTGTTTTACGAGGCCTTGTTTGCTGCTCTGAAGTTGTCAGGGGGCTGCAGAAAATAGGACACGGTTGGCTCGTGGAAACTTCGTTGTGTTTTCCTGCAAAATAAAACAGCACTGACCCGCTTTTGGGAGCTTAGCAAAGAGAGGCTGCCATAACTCGCATTGAGTGTGAAGAGAAGTGGAAATGCCACATCCAGGACAATACAGCAACTATGTTATTAAACATTAACTTGGTTCTAGTTTGAGGCTGGCATACAGTTGCATAAAAGCAATTAAGAGAATAGTATTCCAACTGGAACAAAATGCGTTTCAGAGGCCCCTACAAGAAGATGCATGAAGATGGATGACCTGGGTGTGTAAAGTACGGGCATTAGTGGTCGGTGTCATCTAATACAACCCAGGCTTCATGTCAGGCACCACCTGGTCTTGACAATGGTGCCAGAGACTGAAACACAACTCGTTAGACCTCAGAGTTGGGATATAGAGCAGAATGGCTGAGCAGTAGAGCACTGGACCATCCCTGGTTTGTTTTCCAACAGAAGAGACCCATAAAGTTTGTCTTGTGCTTTGTTCATATTTTGGATGAGTTTCTAGATGTTCTGTCTCTGCACTACTTAAGGATGTTAGCTAAGTCGGTTGTATTGTGTGTCACTGCTCATGGGTGCCCCCACATTACACTGTGCTTGTCAATTCACAATAAGACAAACTTTCTACTGTTCACTGTCTTCACTCAGCAGTTAAGGTACTGGACTTGAGGAACAGACCCAGGAGTCAACTTTCACATCTGCCAATCTGCCACCATTGGGCCTTTGAGCAAGGCCTCAACTATTTGAATCGATCATAAGATTGTATCTGTAAATAGCTCTGGATCGAGACATCTATTAACCCCCTGGGGCTGCATACTTTTTATGTTTTATATGAACAGGGTTTCCCATAATAAAAAAAAAATAAAAAAACATTTTTCTTAAACAAAAAAACATTAAAAAAAACACAAGTGTTTATTTTTATACCTGATCCAATCTACAGTGTACAATACAATCCAAAAATATGACTTATGGGCATTGCTCAGAGACAAAGCGGACCCATAGCCCAGTATCTTAACCACTGTGCCACCACTTTCTGCTGTGATAAACGCTTTACTGTCAGTTCATTCACAGTATTTGTACCTCAGTCTTATCTGCACTGCTTCATAATCCCTCTTTATACACTATTTAAACATAACCATTGTCTCGATCTAGTAAACCGAGAAAACGTCGTTTTTGCACCTCTCATTTCTAAATTCTCATCCTTTAATTGCTCAGGTGGAGGTGGAGGCTGGAATGACAGTGCTCCTGTCTCTCGTGGTGGGAGACCCTTAGTTCTGGGGGGTCAGGGAGGAGGTCCATGCAATATGGTGGGTTGGAAGACTCGTGGGGGCTTTGGAGGAGGTGGAGGAGCCTGCACCAGTGGAGGTGGTGGTGGTGGCTATAAAGGTTAGTTTGAATTGTGTATGCTCATCACATGCTGAAATCTCGTTGGTTTTTGAACTAGCTTCTGTTAAATTACATTGCATCAGCTGGTTTAATGCTTTGTTCTTATAGGTGGCAGCACATCAGTAGACAATGACCAGAATGGAGAGGATGGATCATCTTTTATCAGTCCTGATGGGGAGATATACGTGGATGCATACAAAGGTAATTCTCAGTGTGGTTCTAGTCACAATACAGCTGAAAGTGGCCACATCCAATATGTTTGTCTCTTATATGACACAGACGTGTTATCTTTGGGGCAATGTGAAAGTAAATACTTGAATCTGATATTGTCAGTTCTGATTTGGGTCACAGTCATATATATAGTAATGTCCAATATGCTGCAGTGTGGCTCTGAACAGCCAAATCAGAATTTATGCCACTTTTATGTCAAAACAACTCAACATTCATTGTAAATTTGCACTGAGGAGAAGAAAAAATGGACAGCAGCAGTGAGGGAGGTTTTCAGTGGTGGGAGCGTACCAGTCCACATAAATATTTGGGGTCTGGTCTCTGTGGACAAACATGGCCACATGACTGCAGTGTCAAAGAACTGACAGTTTAGGAGCCTGAAGTGTTCAGATGAACATCAGCTATATTGTAGATCACTGCAACATCTGATGTAGGGCTGACAAAATATGCTCTTGTGTTAATCACAAAAATATACAAAGTTATCAGTAAAACACACAATGATTCATTATCCTAGCTACTTTTATTAGAAAGTTGCCACTTAAAAAAGTGCCTTCTGTTATGTCATATGCTGTCAAATCACATGATTACTGTTTATAGAGCTGAATTCGAAGTTGCACAGTAGCGAACAAAGTCATATAAGACAGTGTCCAAATGGGTTTACAATTCAGTTTTTTGTCTAATAATGCTATATACTGTATAGTATGTACTGTATAATTAAAATCATAGTGATTAAAGGGCCATTTCAGACACAACTCAAATTTACTGGTGTCTCATAGATGAACTGTTAAGGAATAATAATAAAAATAATGTTAGCCTAAAAACTGATTTGAGCAGCCTAAAGTTTTTTTTTTGTCTTTCATTTATTGTATCCTGTGCTGTGCTTGTTCCAGTCATGGAGGGAGATGGTGAGGTCATCATTAGTCATGTGCACAACTGTAGTCACTGCGAGTCAGGCGAGTGCAGGAAGACTTTGGAAGGAACAGAGTGTTACTGTGACGAGGATCTGGTTGTGGCTGCAGACGGAGTGTCGTGCATTAACTCTACAGGTGAAGCTTCACACATGACAAAACTATACCAGTACATGCCGTTTTCTGACCACATTATGTTCAGTTACACAGGTCATTGACTCACATGGTAGTTGACTGTACATAGTCACATAGCCTAGTGGTTAAGGTACTGGACTCTGGAACATAAGGTCCAGGGTCCAAATCCCACCTATGCCAAGCTGCCACAGCTGGGTCCATGACCAAGACCTTTAATCCACAATTGCTTGGTTTATAGGATTGTATCAGTTGTAAGTCGCTCTGGATAAGGGCATCTGCTAAATGCTGTAAATGTTGGACCTATTTATACTGGGGCATCTAAATCAGGTCAGATTTTGTAAATGATTTTTCTCAAACATTTTACCTGGTAAAATAAAGGTTAAATAAAAATAAGTAAAATGTAAACACACACACACACACACCGCTATCTTGAGGGGACAACCCATTGACATAATGGTTACTGTAGCTAAGTAATGCTTCCCTTACATCTGCTCCTTACCTTAATCTTAATAAACTGCTCACAAAAAATAGAGAATGTTTAATTAAGGGATAATACATTTAAAAGTATCCTGTAATTGTGTTGAGGTGTGTGTGTGTGTGTGTGTGTGTGTGTGTGTGTGTGTGTGTGTGTGTGTGTGTGTGTGTGTGTGTGTGTGT
>JAVSBV010038072.1:0-11370 GCA_033117975.1 Parotocinclus spilosoma
AGTGCACCCTGTTGGCCATCGTAGGCAGATGGATATGGCAAGTATAGTTTTTTTCTTCTGTGTGTGTGTGTGTGTGTGTGTCTATGTGCGTGTGTCTGTCTGCCTGTCTGTGTATATATATGTATGTGTGTTTGTGTATATATATATATATATATTTATATATATGTGTGTGTAATAAATATATATATTTATTATGTGTGTGTTATATATATATATATATGTGTGTGTGTGTGTGTCTATCTGCCTGTCTGTGTATATATATGTATGTGTGTTTGTGTGTGTATATATATATATATATATATAATGTGTGTGCGTGTGTGCAGTTCGAGTGCGTTGTTACAGCACATGACGGCTCTGTGTGAGTGTGGTACGGCGGTGTTAGTTACCCTGTTGTTGAATGATCCTGTGGGAACGTTCCCTATCCGGTCGTGTCGGGTCCAGATGCTGTCAGACTGGTACACCATGCTGTATAACCCGAGTCCGGACTACGTCACCACGCTGCACTGTACCCAGGAGGCCGTGTACCCGCTGTGAGTCACCACCCTACAGTTCAGCCTTCAGAAGAGCACTGTGGGTAATGTAGTTATAAAGAAGTGTGTGTGTGTGTGTGTGTGTGTAGGTACACCATAGTGCTGATCTATTACGCCTTCTGCCTGGTCTTCATGATGATCCTGCGGCCCCTCCTGGTGAAAAAGATCGCCTGCGGTTTGGGGAAGACCGATCGTTTCAAAAGTATCTACGCTGCACTTTACTTCTTCCCCATCCTGACCGTGCTGCAGGCCGTGGGCGGCGGCCTCCTCTGTGAGTGTGTATATATATATATATATATTATTATTATTATTATTTTTTTTTTAAATTTCAATCATTGGTGCTGTGGCGGATCTGAGAAATACCAAAAACAAAAAAAACCCAAAATGTTTTATATATATATATATTTTTTTTTTTCCGACCCTCCGGTGGAGAGCCAACAGTTTTCTTCTGTTCATTAAATTTTTTCAAAGATTTACTTTAATTGAATTGTAGGTTAAATAAATGTTATTTTTAAATAAAAAAATATTGTTATTTCTTCCTCCTTCCTTGTACTGCTTCCACATCGTCCTGGAGAAATTGAAAAGTGCTGAAAAAAAGATGTATTTGTATTTTTTCCCTCCTCAGTAGATTCTTAAGTAAAAACATCCGAGGAAAAAAGCAATTAAAAAAAAAAAATCTGGCCTTAACGTTCGCAGGGGTCGACCCCAAAAATGCTCTGGAACGCCAAAAGGGACAAAGGCTGTACTCCATACGAGCAGCCGTGCTTTGATGCAATATTTGGGGCGTCCACAAACTTTTGCTTAAGGTTTGATTGTATGCTCTCTCAGTGATGAAGGCAAGCCCGATTAAATTCTGCAGTGCTTTTTCAACATTAGATCAGTTTGTGATTGAAAGGCCAGTCCCGCACTAGGGCGACAGCGGCACGGAAAATCCCCATCATCCGCAGTCATGAAGGAAAGGAAGAAACCCTGTGAAAACCAAGCGTCATTTTCTCATTTGAAATCCTGCCTGTGTTTTGGTTTTGGTTTAGACTACGCTTTCCCGTATATCATCCTGGTCCTGTCTCTGGTCACCCTGGCTGTTTATATGTCTGCCTCAGAGATCCAGGTAACACACACACACACACACACACACACAGGTGATTGTGTTTAGAAGGATAAAATGTACGCCGCTGTGTCTGTGCAGTCGTTTAAGAACCTGGTGGCTAAGAAGAAGCGCCTGGTGGTTTTGTTCAGCCACTGGCTCCTCCACGCTTACGGCATCGTCTCCATCTCCCGCCTGGACAGACTGAGCCAGGATTTGCCCCTGCTGGCCCTGGTGCCCGGACCGGCCCTCTTCTACCTGCTCACCGCCCGCTTTACGGAGCCCAACCGCATCCTGTCGGAGGGAGGGAACGGGCACTGAGATATCGTACGTTCCCTTACAAATTCTTCCTAACAATGTGCTTTGGTAGCCGAGGGAGTTCCCGGATCGGGCGATCGTGTAAATATGTACAGCTGTGTGGACTGGCGTCACGATGACGCGGCTGCCGTATCTGTGAGTTTAGGTGTAATCGTACCGAGCATGTGTTACGGTTGTGTTTATTAAAGCCATCGTAAGAAAACCCAACGTTTCCAGTTGATCTGTGTGGTTTTAGCTCGCCGCCGGGTTCTCCAGGACGCCGCTCACGCTGCTCAGTTCCGTCTCCAGCCTGCTGCTGATGCTCCCCACGTGACGGCTCCTCTCCTGGACGTTCAGGACGAGGCGGTGGAACTCCTCCACCAGCTTCCCGTCTCGCTCGCTAGATTCCTGCAGCGACAGCCGTCACGTGACGCTTCTTTGTTCACGATTCGGATTCTCTTAAAGCTTTCAGGGTTAAACGTTATACCTCCGTCGCCTGTTTTAGTACGGCCAAGTCCCGCGTTAAAGTCCCTGAAACAATAAAATAAAATAAAATAAAATAAAATAAAAAGCATTTTAGCGTTAAAGCGTGCCAGATCCATCAAATGCAAAAACTCAACCACATTTCTCTCTGCATGGTGGACTGTGGTTGCCAGGTGTTCTTAATGTAAGTCTTTTTTTTTTTTTTTACAGGTGCCTTTTTTCTTGAGTGATCTGGCAACCCCAGAAAACATTCCCATTTTGTCAGATTTTATTCTGTTTTCTCAGACTGTGGTTGCCAGGTGCTCTTATTGAACTAGGTTAATTCGATTGCCTGTTGAATATTTTTCGCTGTGTATCTGGCAACCCTGGATGAACTGGAACCCTGCAGTTGGATTAAACCACCTTATTTCAGACTGCAGTTGCCAGGTGCTTTTATTGTAAGTTTTTTTTCTATTAACCTGTGGCTTATTTTTCTTGGGTGACCTGGCAACCTCAGAAAACATTACCCTTTTGTCAGATTTTAATCTGTTTTCTCATACTGTGGTTGCCAGGTGCTCTTATTAAATTAGGTTAATTCAATTACATGTGGAATATTTTCTCAGTGTAGCTGGCAACCCTTGATAAACTGATCCTTGCAATTGGATGAAACCACTTATTTTAGACTGCGGTTGCCAGGTGCTCTTATTGTGTTTCCCCTCCCCCACTGATAATTTGGTTTTTTTTTGTGTGACCTGGCAACCAATCCAACCACCCCCTTCTGTCAGATTTTAAAGCCTTCTCAGACTGTGGTTGCCAGGTGCTCTTATTCTAAACTATGTTAATGTGGCATATTTTATCCATGTATCTGGCAACCCTGGACAAACTGATCCCTGCAGTTGGATTTAACCACCTATTTCAGACTGTAGTTGCCAGTTGCTCTTATTGTAAGTTTTTTTTCTATTAACCTGTGGCTTATTTTTTTTGTGTGTGTGTGATCTGCCAACCTCAGATAAACAATACCCTTCTGTCACACTGCGGTTGCCAGGTGGTCCCCCACTGATCTGTGGCTTTTTTTCTTGTGGGATTTGGCAACCCTAGATAAACATTCCCCTTCTGTCAGATTTCAATAAAAAAAAATAATTGGCAACCCGGTATGAATATGAATTCTCTAATTTTAGTTTAACTCCGTTTATCTCAGACTGTGGTTGCCAGGTGTGCTTATTCTAAAGGTCTTGTTTATTTTTTGCTTTTCTGGTAGTGTTTTTTTCCCACTGACCTGTGGATATTTTTCGAATGAATCTGGCAACCCTAGATAAGAAGGTAAACTGCTGTTAAAGTGCAGTATAAGCTCGAGTAGAAACCTGAAATCCGACTCACCGGATACGGCCCGCTCTTCCTCCTTGGTCCGGCCCACCTCCAGGACGTTCTCGCTCCTCTTCCTCCTCAGGTCGCCGATCTCCTCCTCCGTCCGCTTAACACGCTGGAGACAGAAAGTCATGGATCCAGTGGCACCACAGACGGGACGCTTGGACAGAGGGAACCGCAGACCTACCAAAAACATTCGACTGTTCTCCATCGTCACCTGTTCCAGCATCAGGCCGCTCTCATAAATGTTCTTCTCAGTCACCCTGAGCTGCTCTGATAGAGTCTGAAGGTTCTGCAGGTGCTTCAGCCGTAACGCCTTCATCTCCTGCTTCAGGTTCTCCTGCCACACGGAAACCAAAACACACACGGACCAGCCGAAAACATTATAGAGCCAACCGACTCACTCCAGGATGGAGCTCTGACCCTCTGGTGCCCGTTGGAGGCGTTTCTATTGGTGGACAGGAGTTGGCACTTGGACCTGGCTCCATCCTCCCCCAATAGGGGGCGCTGCACCATTACTGTGACTGTCACAGTAACACTGTGTTACCTGGTCACACCTGTACTGAGGAACACGAGCGCTTTTACCTTCAGCTCCAGCAGCACTGCTGTTTGCTCTTTGGTCTCCTCAAGCAAAAGCTCCAGATCGTTCTTCCTTTTCTGAAGATCTAGTGAATAAAACGTTACCGTTACCGTTACCGTTACCGTTCCTCACAACGGCGTTTAGGGTCACCGAAAAGAAAATATGGGCTGGAGTTTGAGAATCCTAAAATAAAGTCTTAAATATAAAACATAAAGACATGAAAGTCTTAATATTTCGAGAATAAAATTTGTAATATTTCAGAAATAAAGTGATAAAATGTTTAATGTAATTAAACATAAAATAAAAAAAAATGTTTAAAATGAAATAACATTTGTAATATTTAAAAAATAAAAACAGACAAATTCGTAATAATTGGGAGAATAAAGTCATATTTTAAGAAAAAAATAGTAATATTTAGATCATAAAGTCGGTATGGTTTGAGAATAAATTTTATGTTTTATTTAAGGAAATATATTTTCGGAATAAAATTTTTAATATTTTAGAAATAAAATTATAACATTTGTACTATTAAAAAATAAAAAAGTAAAAATGAGAACATTTTTAATATAAAAAAAAATAAAATCATGGACAAATTATGTAATAATTTGGGGAATAAACTCATAATAATAATAATAATTTGTAATATTTTCTGAAAAAATTGTAATATTTACATAAAGTCGTGATGGTTTGAGAATACATTTTATATATTTCAAGAATAAAATGTAATATTTTAGAAATTAAATTATAACATTTGTACCATAAAAAAAAATTAACAATTAAAACATTTTATAATATTAAAAAAATAAAATAATAATAATAATAATTTGTAATATGTTCAGAAAAAATAGTAATATTTACATAAAGTCGTGATGGTTTGAGAATAAATTTTATATATTTTAAGAAAAAAAAAAATATTTTAAGAATCAAAGTTGGAATATTTTGCGAATTAATTTTTGTAATATTTTAAGAATAAACTGCGCAGTGCTTGTGCGCGTGCGTGTGTGTGCGTGCGTGCGTTTGTACCGTCTGTCTGTTCCTGCACACTCTGATGATGGAGAAGTTCGGTATTACTCTGAGCTTTGATCTTCTCCAGCTCTGATTCTTTATCTCGGAGCTTCTGTTCTTTCTCCAGCTGATGTTGGACGATCTGCTCGGCCTCGCTCTGTAACAAACGGCCTGCTGAATTAGTTCAGAACCTCTCAGACCTGAAACCCCGTCAGACGGACATCTCGAGTGTCTCGCCTTGAGCTCGTGGATTTCGGCGCTGCGTGCCTCCTCCGTCCGTCTCCGTTCCTCCTGAGCGTCTGAGATCTCCTGCGCGAGCTCCTCGATCACAGCGTCCATCCCGGTGTGCCCCCGGAGCTTCTCCTCCTACAAACGCACATCTCATCTGACTAACGCAGATCTTCCAGAGCCTGCTGACAGATCCAGATGTTCTCCTGACCTCCTCTCGTAGCTGGTCGTATCTTCTCCTGCCCAGCTCCGTGGCTGATCGGATTTCCCTCTCGTTCCTTTCCTTCTGCTCTTTGAACGTCTCCAGAGACGTGACCAGCTCGTCCCGCCGAAGCTCCAGTTCGGCCCTGGGCACAGCGCGAGCGCGTCAAGGACACGCCCCGAGAACGTTTGGATTATCAGGCAGACCTGGACGAACCTTGTCTTCTTCTCTTGGACCAGCCGCGTCCCGAGGTCGTCCAGCCTCTTCCTGAAGAGCTCCTCCGTCACGCCGATGGACTGGTGAAGCCGCTTCATCTCCTCCTCCATCTCTTTGCTCTCCAGTTTGAATTTGGCGATGGAGGCGACACGTTCCTTAAGCTTCTGCTCCGATTTATTCAAACTGAAAAGCAAAATCATTCTGGGGCTAGTGCAATTCCGTTTTTTGAACACCAGAGGGCGCATTTTATTGAAACTGTATTGAAACTGTTCCGATACGGCTTTATTTAGGATTCTTTATTTAAATTCTGAACGTTGATGGCAGGGAATTATAAATTAGATATTATTTAGATTTAGATTCTGCAGATACTACCGTATTTAATATGGGTGTAACAGCTCCTGGTGGAACCTTTTTACATCTGCTATTTACCGTCTCCTCAGTCTGTTATGATCTTCCAGAGCCTCGTCTTCCTCTTTCTTCTCATCGCTGAAGAGTCTGGAGACTTGAGCGACGGACTGTATGCTTACGTTTTTCGTCCGCCGTCCCTCGTCCAGCTCGGCGTCGACCTGAACGCGAAAAAATAGCGCCTAAACTCGAGCGTTAATAAAAAAAAAAGAAAAAAAAGGGAAGCGTCCCACGGAACGTAACCCCAAAATGAAAACCCTGGGATCGTTTGGATCTGGTGCTACCCGTTCTAAGCTGGAATCCTGCAAACGAATTCACTTTGATGTCGGCCCGACCAGAGCAGGACTTTATCTCATCTGGCCCTGCAGGCCTCCCATAATCTCGGCCTGGGCAGCCTGCAGCACCGAGATGAGATCGCTGAAGGTCAGCTCGTCCTCGGCTCGCTTTTGAAGGCGAGTTTTTCAAACGCTCGGCGTGGCGCCCCGGCTCGCCCCCGATCCGCCTCGCGCTGGAAATCGATGCCGTCGATCCGACATCTGAGAGCCGAGCCGCGGGTTTTTGATCCTGGCCCACAAGGGGAGCGAGACTTTAGTTCTGGACGTTCCTCACCTGGCCGACGCTCCGCTGAAGCGAGATCAGCTTCTGCTTCAGGTCTTGGCTCAGCGCCTCAAGCTCTTGCTCGTGCAGCGCCCTGCGGGAGGACGGGGGGACGGGAGGAGGAGGAGGAGGAGGAGGGGGGGCAAATCAAAATGGGATTCAGTTAAAAAAAACAAAACAAACGTAAACGACGTACTTCTGCTTATCGAGCTCCTCTGATTGACGGAGCTTCTCTTTGAGCTCTGCTTCCATCTTCTGAGCTTCCACCCTAAGTCTGGCTCTTCTCCTCTCCATCAGGGTTATGTTCTGAAACGCAAAAAAACAAAAACGTACGCAAAAAAAAAACGCTTTTGTTTAAGGTTCAAGTTCCCAACGAATCCTTTCCACCTTAATATAAACTTTAAATAAACTATAAAACAAAAGCCTAAACGAATTAGGAACCAAACGACTCTCGGTTCTAAGGCCAGACTTTTTAAATTTCTCGTTCCTCGGATGTTTCTACTTAAGAATCTACTGAGGAGGGAGGAGGAAATAATACAAATAAATCTCTATTTTTTAGCACTTTTCAATTTCTCGAGGACGATGTGGAATCAATACAAGGAAGGAGGAAGAAATAAAAATCATTTTTTTTATTTAGAAATAACATTTATTAAATTCAATTCAATTAAAGTGAATCTGGAAAAAAATTTAATGAACAGAAGAAAACCGTTGGCTCTTCACCGGAGGGCGAAAAAAGATTTTAAAAATATATATTTAAATTTTTTTTTTTCATTTCAACCATTGGTGCTGCGGCGGATCCGAGAAATACCAAAAAAATGTATTTAATTTTTTTAAATTATTATTCTTTAAATATGATTGTCGGCGGATCCGCGAAACAAGCAATAAAAGTCTGGTCTTGGCAGGCAAGTTTCAAGGGGTTGGAAAAATCAAAGGGTTAAATATTTTGTCAAATACAATGTTGGAGAGGATTTGGGGAGGGCAAGAAAAGGGAGAAGCAACTATGAGGGACTGAAGGTCGCTAAAAAGCTAAAAGCAAAAACAGCGTTTTTAATATCTACTGTATCTGTTTTTCCTAAAAGCTGCGTTCCTGCTTTCGTAACGGCGTACTCACGTGAACGGTAACGTTGGCATGGATCTCCCGGAGCGTGTGCTGTCGGTACTGCAGCCTCACCCTGACTGGCACCAGCGGCGACGCTGACGGAGAACGAAATGTTAAAAACATGTCCAAACACAAAGCCACCGCAGATAGAAAGCAGAGAGCAGAGAGCAGGCCCACGACCAACATCTGGACTGATATTTTTGTTTCTACGTCCATCTGTGCCTCGTTGTTGTGTTTGTACGACTGGGTCTGTGTGTCTGTGTTTACCTGAGCGCTAATGTATTGACGTGTAATTACGGCGGATTTCTGGCCACGCCGAGGGCTTCGTCACCAAATCCATTCCAATCTGATTTGATACAACATTTTAAATACTAAATGTCTAACTTTTTTTTTTTAAACAAGCTAAAGCTTAATCGTTTTGAAAACAATCTAATCTGTTACATAAGAAAAACAGTTCTGGTCCTGCCGATCTGAGGGAGGTTAAACCGATCGGGGGATCATCCTGGAGTGCTGCAAGAGTGTCCCCTGTGATAATGGATGCTTTATTTCCTATATTTCTTTTTTAATCTCCTTAATTTCCCTTCACCGTACTTATTGTTTGTTTTTATGACCTTTATTTCTGTCTTATTTTATCTTTCCTTTTAGCCTTAACTAGATTTCTATTTTTTATATTTTATTTTATTATATCTTTAGATTTCTATTTAAGTCTCTTTTTCTTACCGTTCTCCAGAGCCGGAATGATTCCCTTCATGAGCAGGATGAAGTGCAGGTTGTTTTCGGTGTCGCTCAACGTTAGCATGGCGATGCCACCCATGCCAGCCTGCTCCTCCTCCGAGGTCAGGATGGCACTGAACGTCTCTGAGGAAACAAAACGAAAACAAGGCTTACTTTTTAGAATGTTTACAAAAAACATAAGTCTTTGTCGTTTTTACTGGATCAGATTCGGCGTCGATAACACACACCTGCAAACAGCGCTCTGTGCTTGATGATGTTTCCTCGGACCTCCTCGCGTTGGCCGTCCATCGTAAGCATGGACACTCGTAGCTGCTCGTCCTGGAGCTGGCGCATGTGGGATTTGGGCAGGTTCCTCCACACACCACAAATCTACACAAAGGCACAAAGAAAAACAGGTTCAGCGTTTACTGAAAACACTAAATCTCTTATTTATGGCCGCCCTTCAAGTCTGAACGTCTGATTTAGCTCTGGCGACTTGGAAAAAATATTTGGTTAGCATAGCATTAGCATGGCTAATGGCACCGACGTCATGACCCAAGCATCCACACACACACACGCGCACACACACACACACACACAGGGCTAAGCAGCGCTGGCAGTGTTTGGATAACATAAGAATTACAGTAAGACAAAATTTACTTTGGCAGCACACACACACACACACACTCACACACACACTCACCATGTCGGCCTCTGATTGAGGGACCCTGAACTCGAACGCCGTGTTTCCTTCGGTGTCCAGAAACACAATCATGCTCGGTCTGTTCATCCTGATGCACAGAGAAAATAAAGATATGAATCGTATTTATTTATTTCAATTTAATGTAGGATTTGAGATTTAAAACGGAAACAACATTTCGTTCTCGGATCCAACACAGCACCGATGGTTGAAATTTTAAAAAATATATAATTTTTTTTTTTTTTTTTATCTTTTTCCGCCCTCCGGTGGAGAGCCGACGGTTTTCTTCTGTTCATTTAATTTTTTTCCAGATTCACTTTAATTTAATTGTAGTTTAAATAAATTTTATTTTTTAATAAAACGTTATTTTTATTTCTTTCTCCTTCCTTGTACTGATTCCACATAGTCCTCGAGAAATTGAAAAGTGCTGAAAAATAAAGATTTTTTTTTTTTCCCCTTATTAGATTCTTAAGTAGGGACATCCAAAAAACAAGCAATTAAAAAAGTCTGGCCTAAAGATGATTAAAAGGGTTATGAGGCAAATACCTTTTGGTAAATGACCCAAAATTTACTGAAAAACAGAACGTTTTATCCTTTAACTGAATTAAATGTGCCACAATTATTGGCACCCCTATTTTTCATTGAGCCTCCCTTATTCCCAACCTGCCTATAAAACAGCACCTAGTCCTCTCCAATAATATTTGTGGGGTTTTAGAACATAGAGAACAAATATACTGCTCGCAATGATTTCTGTATGCGGTGTATACGGCCAAAACTATGTAGACTCCCATTTTAAGAAGCTAGTGCCAACAGAATCATAATGTGTCATGGAATCTCCAACAGTAGCAGTAAAACAAATGGTGCCCAACATCAGTGTGGCACTTTCATAAGTCTGCACCCCCCCTATCAGCCAGTTCTCATTCTGTCCTCAAAATGCAGATTGAGAAAGGTTTTCAAAATCTGTCCTGATCTTAGTTCCTTTTCAAAAGTCTGAAAGCAGCATGCTCATGGGTGGATTTAAGGTGTCTACAAACTTTTGGTTTTTAATTAGCATTAATACATTGCAAGAAAATGTTCACGGTTGTGGCCCGGTGGTTAAGCCTTTGGACTTCTTTTTGTGGGTTCTGAACATCACCAAATACTTCTGCTTTGTGAGAGAAGCTCTATGAACAAAGTACAGTGCAAAGACCTGGAGTTTGAGATTAAGCAAAGGATTAAACTTTTGACATCATATAATCTTAAATCTTAAACTCCAGTGCCATGACTCAGGCATTTTGGCATGACAAAATCAATGGAGGTTTTTATATTTGCAAATTGGAAAACAAAGATAGACATTTTTTAATCTTGGAGCTGAAAATGGTTGTGACTCTGTCCTTATTTGTCTTATCTGGAAGATTTTGTGCCTCAAACGACGCTTTGTCCGCTTTATTTTCAACTCAACTCTCTGAAGTTAATCACCAGCAAGACATAAGCGGCTCTGACAGAAAACTCGGTTATCTTCAGTTTTGAAAGGTTTGTTCTAAATATCTCAAGTAAAGTATTTCTGTCCAATTACAATACTGCCGAGTCTCAATATATATCCATCTAACTCAGCTCAGAAAGTCCTGTTTGCAGAATCAAAATGCCATTTTTATTCAGCACGCCACACAAGAGAGGCTCAATATTCATTATCTTAATCCACTCGGGGTCGCGTGCCAGTCGGTGCCCACCCTCTGGGCACAAGGGCAGGAACAACCCTAGATGGGGCGTCAATCCATCAAAGGGCACATACACACACACGGTCATGCACTAAGGGCCACTTTAGAGACACCAATTAACCTAACACGCATGTCTTTGGACTGTGGGAGGAAACCGGAGTACTCGGAGTAAACCCACGCAGACACGGG